>PVHP010012443.1:0-42972 GCA_004024765.1 Zapus hudsonius
AGTACGGTACAACTTTTGACACGATACAGTTCATTTTGCATTCAGTTTAATGTTTTGTATTTCCCTTGAGAATTTCTCTGGGTCATGGATTGTTTTACAAGTATCTTTTCAAATATAAAAGTATAGGGGTTTTCTGGTTACTAATTTTTAGTTTGGATCCATTGTGTTTAAAGAAAACATTGATTCCAAGTTCTTTAAATTGGCTCGGATTGGCTTACGAACCAGCATATCATATAATTTTGTACATTTTCAATGGACGAGTGAAAGGTGTATGCATCCTGATGCTGTTGGATATATAGTGGTTGATTAGAGCCTATGGGTTAATGGTGTTGTTGATGTCTAGTTCTTTCGTCTAATTACTCTATCAGTTGTTATTTCTTATTTCTAGGTGAAGATAAAAGTTAGATTGCTCATTGAGGCTCTACTGACATCCACAATGGGGCAATATTTTTTTAAAAAAATAATTTTACTGCATTTTATTAAGAAGGTCAAACTCGTTACAATTATTAGCTCTTAGATAATTAAAGTAGTACACATTTTTAACCAAATGGTAAAAATTTAATTACGCAAGATGATTCCACATGCCATTTTTTCATGTTTCACTATTGCCTTCCACAAATTGTCTCCTTTCATTATTTCCATAAATGCTTTTGGCATGTTGTTAAATCCATCAATAATGTATTCATGATACTGGATTCTACCCTCTAAGACTTCATTCAGTCTGTCAGAGCCTCCTGGCGGACATCTTGCACCCATCCATGTGGAGTTGCTCATAGATGACCTTCTCTGGCGGTGGGCCTGGAGGACATGGCCAGTTCTGTTTCAGGTGGCGATGGCCCCACAGATCACAATTCCTCCAAAGGTCTTCATCTGGGGTGTGACCGGGTTTGAAAACTATCCACTTACATTATCAAAATAGTGATCGCAGCCATCAGGAGAGGCTTTCTTCAAAGCTTGTTCCGAAGACTCCACTGTCTTGTAGTTAAAGGCGGCATCACATCCCACCATTTTCAGATAGTCAGATCTTTGCATCAGACCCTGCTGCCCCACGACAGAGCCCAGAGCTCCTGCTGCTGCATTCACCTTCAGTCTCTCCACTCTACACCACAGATGCTACTCGGCCAAAGTAGGCAGTTAAGCCTGGTGTGCGAATTGTCCCCAAAGCCAAAGACAGTGGCAATGTCTTGGGCCGCTCTGCAGGCAGCTCTTTCAGTGCTTTCCCATCAGAAATGGAGTGTGCTATCCAACCTGGAAAAGCCATAATTCCCATTGGGAAGGCCAAGTTTTCACTTCCCACACCTCTGGCCACTTGTTCACCCATCATCCTATCACCTTCCTTCAATCCTTTGGCTGCCATTCTCATGTAAGGATCACCGAGAGGAACAAAGCTTCCAGCAGGACTTCTCCATTTTTAAAGGGTGGGAGCTCAGTAGTCTTCAGCTCAAAGTTACTCTTAGTGGGGAGGGGGCTTCAAAGTGCTTCGTCAGGGTCCAGCTCTTAGTCTGCACCATCCTGAAGCACCTGGAAAATTCCTTGGCCAAATCTTCCCGGGTGGACGAGGCTCCACACAGAGCAGAGCACTCTGCCCTGACCTCCCCAGGAGCCTGCATCTGGGTCCCAGCTTAAGGCATTTTTTCACTAATGCTGGGCAAGGGTGAGATGTCCAGCTCCTGACTTCCCTCATGGCACCATGTTGTGGATGGGTTCGTTACTGATGGGCAGTGGAGAAACTCCCGAGTCTTCCTTCTCCAGGCCTCCTTTGACAGCGCTCCAGGAAGGAGAGTGTGCTGCTGTTTCAGCAGAAGTCCAATTCCCCGCAAGTGATGCTGAGCCTGAGACAAACAAGCTGATTCCTACGTAGCCTTTTCTGACACCATCCTGGCAGAGGTCAGGTTTCTCCCCACAGCCTCAGCAAGGTGCACACATCCAGGCTCTCCTGGGCTTAAGCACAGATAGGGCTGGTCTACATGTCATGCGCTTTGTGATGATGGTTCGAAAGAATAAAGCAGTTATTCTTAAAAAGTTTCCTGGGTGGTTAAGTTTTCCCTTCCTTTGTCCTTTGGCCAGAGAGAGATTTGGGCAGGAAAGAGGGCGAAGAGTTGGTCAATACCTGTTGCTATTTTGGGGTTCTGACTTTTTCAGTACCACATTTAGTATATTTGAGTAAAAAGAAAATCCTGTATTCTGCTGTATTTCCTAAGGTTTGGCGGTTTCCAGTTGCTTATTACATTTGCTCCTCAATTCATTTGTATGCTTTTTTTTTTTTTGGTCAGACTTTGCTTATTATTCTCATTGTCATATCCCTAGCAGTAAGTTCTCAAGGAAGACTGACTAATTGATTTGAATCTTTTAAGATGTATCAGCTTTATTGATTTCTTCACAGTGAGGAGATATACATGGTTTTCCAGCATCCCCTCCACCTTTGATCCAGAGTACACTGCTGTGTTTGACTCCCACTCTTATCTAGCTATGTGATTTGGGGTCAGTTAGCTAAACTCCCTGTGTCATAGTTTTCTTGCTTGTAAACTATGGCACATTCCAGGGTTCCCCTTGCAGAGTGAGTGACTGCTACGTGGGTTGGTATATGGAGAGTGGATGGCACGTGTGGAACAGTTCCATGCCTGTAATAACTATGTGCTACTATTATTCATACGACCGCCCATTTCCTTAAATGGCAACTTCCCTTTGAACTTTTTCAATCAGCGCTTTGAAAAAAGCAAATGGGTCTTCAGGAATTCCTTAACCTGGGTGGAAACATTGGAAACGGTTGTCTTTTATTATCTCAAAGAAATGTACTTTTGTCTTTTTCTCTTTAAAATACAAGGTCCTCTCTGGTTTATATTTTGTTTTCCTAATTTTTTGGAGACATTCTGTCTTTTTTTCCTCTTTATGGAGGAAAATGGCAACGTATTTTCAGTGGTGAATGGCCCCTGTACCACGGGTCTTATCAGAGAGTAAGAGATGTGGAGTCTGTGACGAGTGGAGAGGCTGCTTGTCCTAAGGTGGGTCGTCAGCTAGACAATTCCATATGGTTTCACCGTCCAAGGTCAGGGGATTTGTGTGGTCAGAGAAAACATGAGTGACAAATGATGATCTGGTCATTTTAGGTCTTTCACAACTGGTATAGCCAAGACAAAAGGAAGGAGACTACCCTGCAGAGAATGGTGGGATAAGCAAGAGACCCACAACCACAGCCAGTCAGTCAATGAAGAATAAGCCAGACAGACACCAACATTTTCAACACAACCTAAAGCAGAAGTACAGAGACTCCTAAGACCTCAACAATAAAGCAGCCTTAATACTCAGCCACCACCCATGACTCAGGGAACTGAATGGAAGAGGGGGCAGAAAGATTGTAAAAGCTGTGGTGGGAGAGAATATCCAGAGACATGGACCCCTCAGTAACAACATACAAAGGTGGGTGGAACTGGGTTGATTCCTAGGCTCTCCATAACCCCCTACCCCATGGATTGATCCAGACTGCCCACGGAGGAGGATACCCAGCTGATTGGGGACAGGGAAGAGGGAAATTGGGGAAATGGGGATATCAACTCATTATTTGCTCATTCAATGTATGTAATTATGCATAATAAAGAAAACAAATAAATAAAAGGAAGGAGACTAAAATCAGGGAGATTAAAAGCAGGAATTGTCTAAGCATGCTCACTTAATCCTCTGAAGACAGCTCTATGCATGTAGATTTCAGAAAATCAGTCATACTCTGTAATTCAGATTACTTAGTTTCATATTATTACCATGTGTATTTCCTTCAGTTATACCCATGCTCCCAACAGATTTCTAGGGGAGGGAAGAAATGGGCCAATTCTCACACCAAATGGTTAATGGAAGAAGTAGAGGGTCAAAATGGTGCATTTGTGAGACTTGAGTTGATGTTATGAATTCTGACTACCTTATTTCATGTGGAGATTCACTTTTTGCCATTTTAGGGAATGTGAATTTGTTAATAAGGGAATTGAGTCCCGTCCACAATTGAAACAGAATTTACCTGTTAAGATTCTTCAGAAAGCAAGAACTCCTATGAAATTCTTTGCCGAGAAAAGATCAAATGAGGACATGACTGAGCCATTTAGGTGATTCAATTTTAGAAGGCCTTGCTTTGGTTAAATCAGTTACTGGACAGCAAGCCCTAATTAAACTTTATATATTTAAGCGATGTGGGGCATTTAGTGCAGCAATATGATGATATTCAATTCTTTTTGTAGACATTTTGGTGAGAATGCTTAACATGAAATCGACAGGCTTAAATTGTTAAGTGCACAATAGATTATTGTTGGCAATTAGCCCTGAGAAATGTCTTGATCACATGTCAGAGGCAGACCTATGCCATTAGGCACACACCAAAGGAAACAAATAGCTTTGGTCACTGAAACTGTCAAGACTTCCTGGATAATGGCAGTGACCTTAGCCTTCCTATGACCCACACTGGTGCTGCAGGTACCCAATGAAAAGCCACCCAAACCAGGCAGAAGTACCTAAATTGACCCTCCGAGCTTGTTGGTTATGGCTTTGGAAAGGAGAGTTTTCCCTTTTTGGAATGTTTCTTTGGAGCTCAAGGCATCTTGTGAAATGGAACTCATAAGGCTTTGGAGCTCTGCAGTGGGGCTGAGATGTGGTTTCATCCTTCAAGGGGCTGGGCTATATGACCATCGCAAGTCTTGTTTGACTTCTATAGACATTATCTGTAAGACAAACTAGAAGAGCTCAGTTTCTTCCCACACAAGATCGTTAGCTTCAGCAGCAGCTTCCTAGGACCATTTGGGTGTCTTGGATGAGAGCTACAGAGCCACTCTTGGCTCTTAGTGGGGCTTTTGCCTAGGAGTTAGGGAGCTGGATGGTCAGTGGCCTACAGGTTCTTCTTGTTTTATGAACTTGATGAATGAAAGCCATAGACTGCAGAAGGTGAAGTGTAGAAAGATTTTATTATGAAATTTAAGAGATTGAAAAAAAGGCAGCGCTCCTGCTGTGAGGCAAGGGAGGGGGGAACCCCAGAAATGAGCAAACCTCATCAAGGAAAGTAAAGCAGAAAGTTTCTTAAGCAGGGAAAATCAGTCTGGTGACTCTGATTAGAGTCTTTTTTGGAAATTCATTGGGTGCGGGCTGAGCTGGTGAGTCCAGCCCTCATGCCAGGTGCTTCCCAGCTTCTCAGCAAAGAAGAGGAGGAATGAGCAGAGTCATCAGGTTTAGGAAGGCGGTAATCTTCTAGGAAAGGGGGAAATCTTCTGACGCTTTTGGCTCTAGCCAAGCAGAGGCTGGAGGACTCTTTCAGGGCAAAAGGCATGAAGAGCCAGATGCCCTCTTACAAGCTTGAGGACATTTCTCACTTCTAGCCAATTTTAGTTTAATTTCGGGGCCATGCTCACACTGCTTGGAACAAATCTGAGCACATAGGAAGTGCTTGCTGCTGTCAGCTGTATTTTTCTGCTCTCAGTTTCCGTGATTTTTATTCTTAGTCAACATCCTTGCTGATAGTTAACATGGGGGCCCTGTGAGCCTGGGGACTGATGAGCTGTGCTCTTTCTTTGAACCTGGTGTTTGTGATATTTGGCAATGAGGGCAATTCTAATTAAAAGAGAAAGGGTTCACTTACCGAGCAGACATCTCCTGCATTTGTACTGTTCAGACCCGAGAGGTCTGACAGTCTGTGGCAAATTTATTTGACAGATGTGTATCTATGACAATTTTTCAGTAGGCACTGTTCTAAATTAATTAATCACCAGGCAATTCAACCTAAATTGAATGGTACGGCTGCACACAGAACATTTTTGTTTGCAATTCTTGAGTCATCCCATTTAAATGAATTCTATTAAAACTCCCTGTTCCTAACCCCCTTTCCAATCAAATACACCTAAATGGTCACAACATTCAACACTCCGCAGGGCATCTTCCTGTTATGTATTTGCGTCTCCTTAATGCTGGCAGGTTAATAATTTTCAGACATCGTTTGAGCTATTTTTTGCCACTGCCTTGAAAACCGTTTGCTGCTCATTAGCAGTGTGCTGAGGACGCTGATGAGGTCAACATTAAAAAAAAAAAAAAAACACAACCAAACATGAAAACCCAGAGCGAAGATCATGAGGTCATTGTTGAGGTTTAACAAACAATGTTGCTCTGTGTTGTTGACCAGTGGGTCACCAACGAAAGGGGGAACTGCTTCTCCTGGAAGCTGTTGATGAGATAGGAGTTCCTGGAATGTACTGGAACAGCAGATGGTGCAACTAGATGCTGGACAAGCTGTTGACCCAAGTATTCTTTTGCCTCCTAGATCTCAGAGCAATGGCCAGCTACGTCACTCATATGATCCCCAGAAAGTCCCAAATGCATGTGCAAACACCTAATTCAGGCTTTGAGCATCTTCAGGTAAACCGATGAACAAAATACATCCAAATTGGATATCCCTCTTTGTCACGATTTGAAGTCACCTCTTAGAGCAGGGCGAGTGGGTTTGGTCAGGCACTTTGTGGTGGTTGGTGGGTGGGAAGGGAGAACACTGTCTTTTGTTCTTCGGTGATATCAGAATTGAAGGTTGGTACAGTAGGTAATGTTGCTTTGCAATCCTCAGAGCATGCTGGGTTTCTCTGGAGGCTCAGGACAGCTGTAGAGTGCAGCCCCGGCTTGTGGTAGGCACCCTCTCCTCTCAAGGTGTGCAGTGCGCCCTAGATCTTCACCCTCTCTTTCCCCTTGTTCCTCCACGCTCCTTTCTCCCTCTTCTCAAGTTCTCCTTGGGTGGTTTACCTTGAACCTTGTTTTGTTGCAATAAGAGCTCAGGTACATGTTTGTCTCTCCCTGGGCCATCTGTAAGGATCCAGCCAACATTAGGGCTGGGTTCTGTTGTCCCACACCAAGGCCACTGCCTTGGCGTTGTCACAGATGAGAACAAGTGCTTACATTCTTTGCCAGGTGGAGAGCTGGGAGCATAAGAAGCTTCAGGAAGAGTGGAAAAGAGGGCTGACAAGGGTGTCTTAAGGGTTAGCCTTTGGTCGGCTGCAGCCTCCAGGTGACTTGAGCCAATCAGCTCCTCAGGGATATAGTTGCTGGGAGATTTGGCTCTAAGGTCCCAGGAGATTTACAATTTTGGGTTTTTAAAACAGGCAAAAACACAGCTAGGATAAACAATAGATCTCTTGCTGATGGCTTCAAAACTCAACTCATTATGGACAATAAATATATATTTAAAAAAAAAAAAAACCTCTAAAGAGCAAAGAGAGTTTCAAGTTTCCCCTTAACGTTAGTATCTCGAGTGACAGATTCTCATCGGGTTCATTTCTGGTGGTTATAAGTTTGTCCCAGAGGCAGTCCATATAATAGAACACCTGTGAACCTTTGGTCCTTTCAACAGAGCACTCAACCTGTCTCACCCACCTTCTTTACGGATATTTTGTAAAATACATCGGTGATCACTTTTAGTGCAGTCATTTGCTGTGCAGAGCAAGCTCTACCAATGAGATAACTTCTCCAGACGCCAAGACCCTGAGAGATGGTTAGTGGAGAAGTTTATTGAATAAGGAAATAACACATGTGTGTTGGACACACAAGATGTGTGAGATGATGCCTTTTTTGATTGTCATTGGGAATTTCCATGAAGATTGTCACTGGAATATTACTGGGAATGTAGGAGGAAAAAAACAGACCAGGGATGAGACTATGGGTTGACTAAGCCAATTTCTTGCTAAACAGAGTTGAAAGATGGGTATTTGTGTAACGCATCTCTCATTGAGGTGGTTATATTGATTTCTTTCTTTTTAAACAGCGAGCTTACAGAGCAAAGCAGGCCCACATATAATGTAGAAGTGATATAAACCCAAATGCACCAGGTGGAAATGTATATCAAACAAAGCCAATGAAAAAGGATTTGGTTATTTAAAAAGTGGATTTAAAGAGTATGATCTTGGTTATTGAGAACAGTGTAGACAATACACACAGACCTCTCTTGCAAATGTATGTCTGTGTGGTATGCACATGTATGTACATGCATGTTCATTTGAGTGTGGGCCCACATGTGTGTGGGTTCAAGTACATAAACATGTACACGAGTGTGTGTGCGGAGGCCAGAGATCAATGTTTGGTGTCTTCCTCAATTGCTCTACACCTTATTTTTCTTTTAAATATTTAAAAATATTTTAGATAATTTATTTGCAAGGAGAGAGACAGACAGAGAGAGAGACAGAGAGAGAAAGAGAGAGAGAGACCATGGGTGTGTTGGTGACTCTACTCACTGCAAACAAACGCTAAATGCATGCGCCACTTTGTGCATCTGGATTTATGTGTGTACTGGGGAACTGAACCCATGTTGTTAGGCTTTGCAGGCAAGTGAGCCATCTCTCCAGCACCCCCCCCTTATTTTTTGAGGCAGAGTTTCTTACTAAACCTGGAACTCACCAATTAGACTAGCCTAGTTAGCCAGTGAACCCTGGGGATCATCTTGCCTTTGCCTCCCCCACCCCTAATTCTGGGATTGCAAGCATGTGCTGCTGTGCCCAGCTTTTATGTTGGTGATGAGGATCTGAACTCCAGTTTTCCGGCTTTCATGGCAGACACTTTACCCAGTGGGCTATTTCCCCAGCCCAGACTCCTCTCTTTGGTTATATAGATATACAACATTTAATGAAAATAGACAATAGTAATAGTATTCTTTTATCTAATTACTCCTGCAAACTTTCTTGGATTTTATGGGCATATTATTAGAACAATATATATGTGGGTGGAATTTGCACAGATCTGATCCGGATGTAAGGAAGCAGGGCTGAGCTCATTGGCCATCGAATAAGAAACAGGCTGATGGAGATTGATTGACCTAGGGTCATCCAACTTGCAGATCACTGACTTCTGATTCTGTTCTGCTCACTTTAGAAGTAATACTGTTCACTTCCTCCTTTTCAGTTTATTTTCACATTTCTTTAAGTTAAAGGCCAAGAAATTTTATGCCCCCAGGGTGCTGTCACCTACATTTATAATTGGGTTCTGATACTAAATGCTCATTGGTGAGCTGTTACTGAGGTTTTATTTCATAGAAGAGGGGTGCTCTTTGCCCAACAATTATCACCAGCATGCTTTAGTAGGAGCATACGAGGAATCAAAAGAGCTGGAAATAAAAAGGAATTTTTTGGATTCCTTAACTACTTATTATGATATCTGAAAAAGTTTATTCTAACTCTGAGTCCCAGTGTCACCATTTATAAAACAAAGGATGGCATAGACGAGCTCTAAGTTGAGAATTAAAATCAAGGAGAAGGGGCCAGGAAGATGGCTCAGCAAATAAAGATGCTTATTTGCAAGCCTGCCAACTCAAGTTAAACTCCTGAGCAACCATGTGAAGCTGGAAGCAAAGTGGCACACACATCTATGATCCCAAAACAACTAGGGCAATGGGAAGATGAGTCAGGAGAATTCTCATCTCATGGTCTAGCTAGTTTGATATTCACAGTGGCAAAACAATAAGAGAAACTCTATCTCTAAGGACGGGATGGACACCGTAAGCTTGTCCTCTGACCCAAGTGGCACGTTCACAAATACACACACACAACTTTTTAAACCCGAGAGAAAAATTTAAATATGATGGGAAATATAAACAGATCATGTAAGAAATAGGTGAAACAACAAATAAACCATAAGATGTTAAGACAAAAGAATACAAGCAAAATAGAGAACAGACCATTTAAAAATGTAGATCAAAGGTATATTAAAGTAGATAAAGGTTACTAACATATAAAAGTAAGTGCAGAAACTTAAGCATAAAATATTCTAAGAATGAGAATTGCAAAATAAAGAATTTAAAGTCACAACAAAGTTGACATCAAGATAACCAAGTGAAATACAAAGCCTAAAAGCAAGAGAAGTGAAAGACAAGTTGTATATGAAAGGAGATGAGTATTAAATAGTAGCTATAAAACTCTAACTCCTAGAAACGAATGTAGGCTTGAAAAGTAGCAAGAGAGCTGGGGAGATGGCTCAGTGGGTGAAGGTGCTTATTTGTATCCCTGATGGCTGGGGTTCCTCAGGACCCATGTAAAGCCAGAGGTACAAGATGCGGCCTCTGCCTGAAATTTGCTGGCAGCATAGAAGGCCTGGCACACCCAAAGGCAAATAAACACACAAAAAGGAAAAAGAGCTCAATGCAATGTCAGTGAAAATAACTGTGCAAATAGTATGAAAATAGTAGCAATAAATATGTCCTTAAAGAGCATTTTATACATATAAAAGAATTGTTGAATTAACTCCAAGAAGATAAGAATAAAAATAACAAAGGAGAAATAGGAGGAAGCTAGCTTCTTTTAGGCAGTTTCAGTTAGAAACTGAGGCCCAGAGAGAACTGATGCCGCTTTGCCCTGGCATGAATGGAACTTCTGTCTGACTGACTTATCTACAACAGCTCCAGTGCCCCCTGCTGCCCACAGTCTAGCACACTACCTAGTGGGCTGCTCTCGGGTCCACCCTTTAAATCTACAAACCAATCAGGTCTTCTTGCATACCTGAATCTGAAGAAAGAATCCATTTTCTTTCTTTCTTTCTTTCTTTCTTTCTTTCTTTCTTTCTTTCTTTCTTTCTTTCTTTCTCTCTCTCTCTCTCTCTCTCTCTCTCTCTCTCTTTCTTTCTCTCTCTCTCTCTCTCTCTCTCTTTCTTTCTTTCTTTCTTTCTTTCTTTCTTTCTTCTTTCTTTCTTTCTTTCTTTCTTTCTTTCTTTCTTTCTTTCTTTCTTTCTTTCTTTCTTCTTTTCTTTTCTTTTTCTTTCTTTCTTTTTCTTTTCCTCCTCCTTCTTCTTCCCCCTCTCCTCCTCCTTTTCTTCCTCCTCTTCTTTTTTTTTGGCTTATTTCTCTCTCTGCCTCTCCTCTGGTCACAGGGAAATATATGAGTCTGGCTCCCCCCTCCACCCACACTATGGCTGGGTGGGGGAGAGCAGAACACTGCTTCTTCGTCTGGGTAGTTCTTTTGCTTGCTCTGCTTTATACTTTGGGCAACTTCTCATTTTAATCACATGTACAATTTTCCTGTGGTCTCTGAATCTACCATGCTTATATTTTCCCTTACACTCTAGATCTACCACATGGGTGATTTCTCTAACGTGTAATTTCTTTAAATTCAGGGTAACCATGGGTGTAACTCTCTTTACTCCTCATTTCTCATCTGAATTTCTTGGTCTCTGCTTTGATATTTCCCCTCTGCTAGTCTTACTTAAGCCATCAGCATCGGTCCTCTTAACTTTCTCCCATGGGGAAGGTCAGGGTGGATGCTGTACGTCTCTTCTAAATCTCATTAGCACCTGGCTTCTATCTTCCACGTGTTCATGGCTCTGCTCCAGCCATGTCTCTTAGATGACACTCATGGACGATGCTGTGTTTTTCGCATGTTTTCTACTTTCCATGGGCTTAGGACTCTGCTCTCACCTTCTTCCGAGATCCCAATTTCCTTTAAATAAACCCCACAATCTGATTTCTCCCTTAATAAATTTAATAATTCATAATTTATCCATCTTGAGTCCATCTTATCAATTCTTTGTTAAAAATAGGACAGGGTAAAAAATTGGGATTCATAAACTTGGGGGATGCCTCCTGAACCCCCAAATCAAGCAACAATATCTGTGAACAAAAACAGGTATTGAATGTCCTTTGCAGGGTCTTTTGAGCTGAGACAGTATGCCAGACTATTTAAGTAGGAAAATCAAGTCCCTTCTGAGAAAAAAATCTTTGGGGAACAGAATTGTGTCCCCAAAGTTGAGCCAACTTCAGGTGAGATGCAGGGACAAAAGCCAGATGGCCTCTGTGACTGAACAAAGCAACCCCGGCTCCACCCCAAAGCCAACATGCCTGCCTCACATGAGAAAGGGATAGTGGCTTCGGTAGCTTTGATTTCTCTACATTCTGCACAAACTGGACCATTTCAGGGGAAGATAGAAAAACCAGTGTCTTGTTTCTTCAAGGGTGTGATGGGTTATTTAGGACTGTAGGCATCAAGATCTGCTCACTCAGGATGCAGTTGGTCCGGAGTTCGCTTTAGTAATTAGCACTCAGCTCATTTTGCTTAGGGGTTTGGGCAGATAGAAAAAAGGACATCTTCATGACACAAAGGTGAGGCTCAGAGAGAACATTTGGTGCTTATTTTTAGCAGAATCAACCAGGTACCCTGGAAGAGCAGGTACAAAATGATGTTCTCACAGAGCAGGGTGAGTCAGGGCTTGGAAACAACTATGGGAGTCATAGCCAGTCCTGATTGTTTTCATCCTAATTCTTATTTCTAGAATATTACTAAAAGTGTTATTCTCTCACCAGACATTGCTCAGCCAGGCAGTGGGCTGAGCCGGAATTCCGGACATGTGAGAAGGGTGCACTGAGACCCAGGGAGTATGGTGTACATTCACATGGCAGGTACTCTCCTCTCTCCCAGCCCCCAGGTCTACCAGCACTTTCTCTAGTCATGCTGAACCATTTGCCATCTCAGTGCCCTGGCCTCTGCTTCAGCTCACTGGGTAGCCTCGCTCTTGTTTTCCTATACAATAAGTCTCTTCAAGCCCCCATAACCCTTCACTTTGGTCCCACAAAAGCTTCTGCATTTCTCTGCTTTTCTGTCTCTGATCATGCTTGTTTCCTGACCTTTCCTTCCCCAGCTCCCCGTGGGGCCCAAGAGACTGCCCGACTCCAGGCAGGGATCATGGGTCATTTTTTCATGAGCAGTATTGACCTCAACATCCAGTGTGGGGCTGGCCATAGCACATGCAGAATAACCGGACACTTTGCTTCCTCTCAATGGACAGAATGTGCTGGCTATCCTCTACTGACTCATCAAAAGTCAGCTCTTAGCTGCCCCCAAAACGCTAAAACACGAGATGGAGGGCTGGGGAGCTGGCTCAGTAAAAATAAAAATAAATAAATAAATAATCAAAAAATAATCCCCCCAAGCAACAACAATAAAACTGAGCTTACTGTGCATGAGGACCCGAGTTCAGATCCCCAGCACGTATGTCAAATGCCAGGTGTGGGATGAGTGCCTAGTACTGGGAAGGTAGAGACAGAAGGATCTAGACACTTGCTGGCTAGCTTGCCTAGCAAATCAATGAGGTCTGGGTTTAGTGATCTTGTCTCATAAAAGTAAGGTAAAGAGAGGGAAAGATGCCCCTTGTTGACTTCTGGTCTTCACATGCCTATGCACACACATGTAAGTGCACCTGTAGATGCACATACTCCACAAGCATATGAACTCTCTCACCACACACACACACACACACACACACACACACACACACACACACACACACACAAAACCATGCACCCAATTTGCCAATGAACAGGCAAAAAGTTGTGATACTTTTTGAGTCCTCTCCTTCCTGATTAAGGAAGCCTTGTTAAAATGGAATCAATTATCATTACAGTATCACCTACATCAAAACACTGTCACAGAACACACGAAGGACACATACAGGGGTTCTTAGGGACCTCAGCAGTTATAAGCAGGGGTTCAGTCACACAGTATACATGTATGATTCCAAACAGATGTGGCTCATAAAAGCCATCTTCCCTCAAATGTGGTTTTGAACTTTTTGTGGCTTTTCCGAGGCATATAGAATGAATTCATATTTTAAAAGATTGGGAGGCCAATCTATTTTAAGGCTGACAAGGTGATTCGGGTATGATGAGTTAATGGCATGTCCCTCTGGATAGCACTGGCTCCTGTAGAGGTTTCTGAACTGTTGTATAAGGGTATTACTGCTTACCTTGAAGAGATCAGCAGCATATGCTGGAACCATGGATAGCAGGGTGACTACCTGCTTTGCTTTGCTCCAGCATGGAGGATTTCCTCTTTGTGTTTGTCCCTCCATCTTTTGAGATGGAAGGGTCTGGGTCTTTGCTCTAGAGTAGTGCACTATTTTCTTTTTTGTATTTGACTATCCAGGGAAATTTTGAAATAAAGACTGAAGCTCCCCCCAACCCAAAATCTGCTAAAATAAATAAATAAATAAATAAATAAATAAATAAATAAATAAATAAATAAATAAATGATGGACAAAAAGGCTGTTCACATTTATTTTTACCAAACTAAACTATTTAATAAAATGAAGTCATCTTTTATTAGATTTGGCTTTCAAATTTCTCTCAACACCAACCTGAGGGAGAATCACCTCCAGACGTCCTCAGGTGAACTCATCAAACTCATTGTCGTACCAGTGCTAAGCTGGCCTTGCTAGTTGGTAGAAGTCCAGTTACGAGAGGCTGTTCTACGTCATTTTGCTCTGTGATTCTGTTACTCCTTGATCTTACGGCTTCACTTTGGTAAGTTAAGTTTGAATTTTGGAAATGCAAGATCACTACTTCTTGCAGAAAGTTGGCTCTTTATCAACTTATTGCCACAAATCATGGACTGAGTTACTTAGGAAAAATGAAAACTTTTAGTAAAGCAGATACGGTACAATTTTAAGGGAAGCTAACAATCGATGAGATTTTTTTCCACATCAATTCTATTGAGAATTTATTTTGAAAACATTTTATTGTTATCTTAACTACTAGAGACTGTGGCTTCTATATTGTTCCCAATTGCTGTGATACTTTAGAAACTTCTTAGCCACGTTTCACATTTCTCATCTGTACGTGGACCCAATCCTTTATCTTTTGAAAAGGACTTCAGGTATCTGCATCTAAGCATGATGGAACCCCCACATGCTTTTGGACCTGGAAGAGATGACGATCTTGACCCTGGCTATTGAGAATGAATTATACACTCTCTATCCTTTGTCTCAATGTGCTTGAGAGAAGACAGACAATAGTGTAGGGACAAAAATTATTTCTCTATTATACTGCTTTGGATCATAGCATTTCACTAGCTTCTTTATTTTAAAATTATTTTTTATTAAGGGAGCAGGGAGATGCATGACTGAACAAAATGAACTAAAGGTGTGCCCTTTACAAGACTCAGTGAAACAACAACCTCATCAGAAGAAGGCAAGTGTCAATATCCTACAATGAAACTTTGTATCACAACAGTCAATGAAAGTGACTCCATACCCATACAAGAGGCCGCTCAGGGAGGCCACAGAATGACTGTCACTTGGAAGTTTGTTAATACTCAGATGTCATTGGGCTTTTTGTGAAGCTATATTTGGCAGGATGATACTTTTAATTTTCTTGTGATTGTAGCATTTATTTCAGAAAACAAAATTGTAGAATCCTCTCTACACATCTCCAAACACTGCCCTTCTTGCAATGACAACTGCTTCAAATGGTCATGAGATGTCCAAGTTGAAGAGTTTTGAACTTCTGCCTTTCTCCAGGTTCTGGACACCAGCATCTCCTCTAATCCTGCAGGTTGGTCTACAAAGATCACTCATGAAGCAAGAAAGGATATCACTAGGGTGGAAGCCAGGTGTCTTCAACCCAGAACAGGCTTCCAGAAAAGAAATTTTATGGGTTTTCTATTTCTTTTATATGAAAGCTAATCGATGTTTAATGTTTTTTAAAATTAATGTCTTTATTATGAATAATTATATACATTGTATAAACGAATCTTGTAATGGTGCCCCTATTTCCCTCCTCTCTCTCCCCTACCCACTGACTTTGAAAACAACTTTTCATTTTGATATTGACATTTAAATAGCCACATAGCTCTATACCGTTGTAATTCCTGGAAAGTTTATTTTCATCCATCCATTCACTTATTCCAACAAATACTTAGTGACTACTGTTTGCCAGATACCCTTCAAAACAATTAAAAAAATAGTCCAGTCAGCAAAGAAGATGAAAATAAGAGCCATTAATGGCAATAAAGCAGAAAGTGACTGGGGAGTAGTATTTATTGTATGTAGATCTCTGAGCATATTTGTACACAGACCTAAAGGAAGGGAGGGAGAAATCCACGCAGATATGTGGGGGAGGAGGTATTTGAACTGGCTCAGAGGAGGGGCAAAGACCCCGAGACAGGGGCGTGCCTTGAGGATCTTCTTTCATGGTGAGAGTCAAGTGAACAGAGAAATAGTTGATGAGGTCAAAGGAGTTATGGTGGTTCATGAGGGGCAAGAGGTAAGACAGATTACTTCTATGGCCTTATTGGCTATGCAAAGATGTTCTGGGTGAGTTGGGGAGACACTGGCAGACTTAACAGAGAGGATGTATATTTTGCCCTATATTTTAAAAGCATCATGTTAGGTGACTAAGTCTCAGATCAGAGTATGGATATATTCTGAAGCTAAGGAAGACCATATTTAAAAAAATATGGATTGGATGTGGTATGTAAAGAGTAAAATTAAGGTAAATAAGAAGATATTCTGGTGTCAAGAAGGAAACTGTCATTTTACCAATATGGGGAGGACTGGTGGGTGGACACAGATTAGTTTGGTTTAGGACATGCCAACTTCTAAATGCTATCTACATATTCAAATTATAGTGATGGGTAGGAAATTAGATATATAAATCTGGACTTCAGGAAGGAGGTTGGGGCTGGAAATATGGGTTTTGTCATTGTGTGGATGGTTTTTTAAAGCCCCAAGACTATGGAGCTCACCTGGAGAGTGGACACCCAGTACTAGATCATGCTGGGAACTCAGGAAGGTGAGATAACATGAGGAAGAGGTTCCAGGATCAAAGAAGTACTTCAAGAAGTAGTTCTTGTGTTGAAAATCACAGATGAGCATCTTGAAATCGGAGCTGCCGGTGGTCAGGAAGGTGATCATGGGTCCTTAGCAAGAACTACCATGTGGGGATGAAAGACCCATTTAAGTTATTCAAAAGACCAAAGATCTAGGAATGGTGGTGCCCACCTTTATTCCCTGAATTTAGGAGGTAGAGGTAGGAGGATCGCTGTGAGTTTGAGGCAACCCTGGGACTACATAATTCCATGCCAATCTGGGCTAGACGAGACCCTACCTTTACCTTAAAAAACTAAAAAAAAAAAAAAAAAAAAAAAAACCAAGGGAAAAAACTTAATGAGTATACAGAATTCCTCTTGAGCTTTTCTCTGAAGAGAAACATACAAATAAAATGAAAGTGAAAGGGCCCCTGGGGCCAAGGAAGGAAAACCCCAGTGATGTAAGACACAGGCCCCACTGTGGCAAGGCAATGGCCTGTTTTTGGGGAGGATGAATAAGATTCGCTCACTGCAAATGGGGAAATCAGCCCTTTAACACTCAAGGAGCTTAAATAGCAACAGGAAATATTTCACTGGACAAGAGCAGGAAACTGAGAAGCCAGGATATTTGTAGCAGTGTTGACATGGATAAGGAAGTCATCAAGAATTAAGAAAGGTAAGAGGGCCATGAATAGAAGGGGAGAGAGTCTAAGCCTGTGAAAAATTGATCAGTCTGGCAATTCCTGGTTCCAGTCATCGGCTCCTTCCCTCACTGAGCTGTTGACCATAGTGAACTATGAGGTCCCAAAAACAAGACAGGATTCTGTCAAAGCTCATGAATGCCAACCCCAGGCCTGAGGTAGGATCCTGTTGCTGAAGAAACTACAGAAAGCCATCGATCAGCATCAAGAGACCTTGTGAGGTCCAGAACGGTAATCAGCCCCCAGATGGCAATCAGTATAGTGCTGGAAGGCACTGCATAAGCTGCCATGGGAAGCTGGTCAACGAGAGCTGGAGTAAACAGAGACCACTGACATGAGATGCAGTCTGCTGCCATGAGTAGGTTGACCATACTTCCTACTGGGAGAGAACAGTGAACTAAGAAAGGAGCACTTGTGCAATGGAGGAGCCAACACCTGGGGGAGACAACCAACAGCTTTTAAATTTGGCCAAATATTCCACTTAGTGAGGGGGGAGCCCTTAACTGGAACTGGGGACTTAGGGTGATATGCATTGGGAGCTGGACTCTGGGGCCTCCAAGGAGAGATGCACTATGTGAGTGACTGAGAGGCCACTAAAACTAGAATCTAGCTAATTCAGAAATGTGTATCTTAGGGCGGTAGCGTGGCCAAGCGGTCTAAGGCGCTGGATTAAGAAATGTGTATATCAGTTAACCTATACTGATCTCACTCTCCAATGGAGATTCTGTTTATATCTTTCAGAAGGTGGCGAGAGCGCTGTGGCTCATCCAACCCTACCAGCGAACCTCAGGCCAATAGCTGACATCCTGGCAAGAGATAAGCCACCCCAGACCTACCGTGGAGGATCCACATGGAACCCCGCAGAGAGTGGTGGGATAAGCAAGACACCCATAACCACAGCCAATCAGTCAACACAGGATAAGCCAGACAGACACCAACGATTTCAACACAACCTAAAGCAGAAGTGTAGAGACCCCCTAAGACCTCAACAATAAAGCAGCCTTAATACTCACCACCATGACTCAGGGAACTGAGTAGAAGAGGGGGTGGAAAGATTGTAAGAGCCATGGTGAGGGAGAACCTCCAGAGACATTGATCCTCTCAGTAACAACATAGAAAGTGGGGTGGAACTGGGTTGACTCCTAGGCTCTCCATAATCCCCTACCCCATGGACTGATCCAGACTGTCCACGGAGGATACCCAGCTGATTGTGGACAGGAAGGAGGGAAATTGAGGAAACTGGGGATACCAACTCATTATTTGCTCATTCAATGTATCTAATTATGGATAATTAAAAAAAGAATTAAGAAAAGAACTATTGGAGGAAACAGTGTTGAGCCAGGAGCAGCGAAGGGGAGAGAGTGAGGCTGAAGCAGGAGTGTGAGGGAACGCAAAGGAGATCATGGTCTCATGGTCTGGAAGTGGCGAGAAGCAGGTGTACTAATACCATTAATGTTCCTTCATACAGGTTCTGACAGAGGTAGCATCAAATAATATACTACAGGGTATGGGTATGGGTAAACATTGGCTTAGACAGCTTTGTCAAGGCCTTCCTGACTACAGTCAAATATTTGTAGAAAGAACATCCTGAAGCAATTCTGTATGGAAGCATGAAAAATTATACTTGAAAGTAAAAATTTCAGACTGGAAAAAATATGCCGGGAAGATAGACAGGTATAACTTGATCTGGTTTCAGATAGTTTTTTTTTTTTTGACAATTTGAAGCTTTTGAACACTAGATTTTATAAAAGTATAAACAGTTGTAGGAACAGCCAAACACTATTTTCCTTTATAACAAATGTGGCATCTTTCCAGTTATATTAATACTATAGACAGCTAAAATGTAAAGCAAAAAAATTTTTAGACCAGCTTTAAAATTCACCCAAGCTGTCATCCTTTTGAAATGTTTGAGGTTTCCTAAAGAAGTCACATAGTATCACTAGTCTTGAACACTTACCTTGGTAGAAGAGATAAGGGAAGGAGTAATTGGACATTTCCTATGTACCAATAATGATCTGTTGCTGGCAATGAAAACTCACCTCTCCAACAGCATTTGCTTGGCCTCAATTCTGCAAAACCACTTGGTGCTAATCAAAGTAAATCATTGAAAAGAAAACTCTCATGCATGGAGGGAGTTAACAATAATTGCACATAGCCCCAAATCTGGAAACTTCAGGACATTTTTATTTTCAACGGTGTTTCCTAGATTTCATCCAATATTTGGCAACATGTACACAGTCCAAGATTTTGATGTGACTTAAAAGAGTTTGAAGTCTATCCAGGGACTTTTGTTTAAAAACTTTTGGAGGGATTTTTATTTTGGTGTATTCTGGCCCTTCATGGACTGGCAAATATAGAAGAATAAAGTTCAAAGTATAAGATTATGACCTCATATATTTAATGCTATGCAAATTGTTGAATATCATAATTGTTTATGGAAAAAATTCCCAGAACAATGATACAGTATGGAAATAAAAACAACACTAGAAAATACTTGGCAGAAGTGTACACTTTGTTAATCTGGGACTTGCAAATTTTTAAGAGGGTCTCTTCTTTGTTGAGGCTCTAGAAAAGAGATTATTTTATAACCACCTTATCTGAAACTTCTCAAAGGACAGCTCCTGTTAGCATACCTGATACTGCTATACAGAACAAGGCTAAAGGCAGTGGCCTTCATGAGAACTATCAACAAGTAAATAAAATTTAGATTTTGGGGATTTAGATTTTATAATTATGTAGCCTCAGGGGAAGCATGCTATTGGCTATTTGGCTGGTTTGTATGCTTTGTTTAGATTTACATTTTTTTGCAGAATGAACTATAAGGTAACCACAGAGACCATTGAATTAACAGGTAATTTCCAGAAACTGTTAATGGCCATAACACAGAGTCAGAGATTTTCTTTGGAGTGCAGACAGCACTGCAGGGAGCTGTGCAATCCTTGCCAGCGTGTTGCGGATCTCAGGAGTCAAGTTGGATGGATACATATACCTTCTTTCTCAAAAGTAATGTAGTGTGTCTTACAACTGCTAGCAACCAGCACGAAAGCCCGTGATGCTTGTTCCAACAGACCTTCAAAGACAGCACACAAGCACACTTCCAGAACACAGTGACAGGAGCCAGTGCACAGACGGTAGGGAAAGCATCTCTTTATGCTTAGCAGACGGTGGGGTCAGACTTCAGCTCATCTTTGTCTGTCAAAGGACAAAACCAAAATGGCTCCAGCCTGAATATCATGCCTTTTTCTAAACTATTGCACAGGAGAGACCAGAGACACAACTACCGATGCGTCACAGAACAGACAGAAAAGTTGTTAGTAGGGCAGGACAACCAGGAATAAGATGCCTTTGAAAATATGAACTTGATGCAAGGTATGTTAGGAGTGGATCTCAGAAAGCAGAGTCAACGTGCTGGAAAACGGACCCCCTGTCCAAGAGACCTTGTGAGACTTCGCCCATAGCTTAATCTACCCCGCTGAAAAATAAGTAAACAAATGAAAAAAGTCTTTTAGGTCTTCTTGAAGGACTGCTTAAAATTCTTCAAGAAAAATGAGGTTTGTTTAAATGGATCTATCAGATTCTATGTGGACCTTATTGCAAGTTGTTTTTGTTTATATTGTGTTCAACTGTGAAGGCCTGAAGGAAGTCGACAGAGGCAAGGCTCGCATTTGCATGGGATATGAGGTTCATCCATGCCTACGATGCTTTGGATACAGGGATCCAGACTACAAAATCCCTGATCAGACTCCATACCCAAACCACAGTGTGGGCGAGCTCAGGGGTTTGCTGGGTGTTACTTTAGAGCAGTGAGGATTGATGGGTCTACTGAAACTGAATTTGGAGGAATGACTCCATTTCTCTTTGTAGAAAAAGAAAAATGAGTTAGTGTTTCGGGACAAAAATCTCCTAGAGTGAGATCAAAGTGATGGACATTTTTAGTGTCTTTTCTTTCTCTCTCTCCTTCCTTCTTCCTTCCTTCTCTCTCTCTCAGGCTGACCTGGAACTCAACTCTGTAGTTCCAGGCTGGCCTTGACTTCACAGTGATCCTCCTACCTCTGTCTTCTGAGTGCTGGGATTAAAGGTGTGTACCACAATACCTGGCCTGAAAGACATTTTTATTAAGACTGATGAACAGAACCCCCACTCCACTGAACCCCTAAAACAGCAAGACTAAACGTTGGGAACTATATGAACGTGCCATAAGGACACCATTTCAATAAAGTCAGTATGTCCAGAATGAGACCTGCAATAATTACCAAATGTCTAGTTTTGAAGATAGTCGCTTAAAGGAATTCTATAAACCTGTTTTAAGGAGCATGGATTGATAGGGGTACCTTTTGACTTTGGTTTAGTCTTCAACTCAGTGTAAAGTATTTGTACAAAAATATAAAAGGCGATGGCTTGATGTTTAACGTCTGTGTTTTATTTTTGTTGGCACCAGAAAAAGCTGATGTTCGGTGTTGTCACTGTACATATACTGTAAACAAGACTGCATTAATATGTTTCCTTATGATTTTTTTGTTTCAATGAATCTAGATTTTTAAAAAATACATTCACAAACTACCTTATGTTTAAACACAACGAATCCCTTTTATTTCTTAACTGTACCCAAAAATCCCACAATTAAAAAAAATCATTTAAAGCTGTGTGTTTCAAACTTATCACTTAGAATCAAAACATAAAAAAAAAAACAACCACAAAGATCAGTTTGCAACATAATTTAAAGAAGCTTCTGGTTTAAAATACCACAGCAGCAATATAAAGAGCTGGTGGCAATCACAGCTGAGGACATGACCCAAGTCAATGCATTCAGTGACAGTAGTTGTTAAGTTCAATCCTGAGTTATTGCTGAAATCGTTGCATGGAATTTGTGACGACAATATTGTTTGGCAGCATAACCACAGCAGTAAAAATGAGAACGGGGGGATTTCATTGCTTTTGAGAGCTAAAGGGACCATGAGGAGGACATCTTGGTAGTCATCCGAAGATTATCCTCGGTTGCATTCCTTGTTACCTGCTTCAAATAAATGCAAATGACAGCCACCAATGCGGGCAGCATCACCTCATTCCAGAATATTTTCCCTTTTCCACCCCCTTGGAAAAAGTACCAGATCAAAAAGATACCATTTTCCTAATATGTGTTTTGTTCTCATTAATAGTACATCAGCTGCTCGTTTCTTTAGGCAGAATCAGTAGGATCACACATTTTTCTTTTTTCTTTGAGCCATTTACAGAAATTGCTTTCTCCCAAACACAAGCCACATTAGTTTGTGTATCACTGGATTTTTTTTTCCTTCCAATTTTAAAAGAACAATTTGATCAACTACTGTTTGTTTTGAAAATATCAAATATGCCTGGGATTGCCGGGTGAGCTCTCTATATGTCTCCTGGAGCCAACACTGCTGTGATGAACAGTGAAACCAAACCAAACAGAAATAGAACGAGGTAGGTCAAAACAGGAAGCGCAACACAGATATTGTTTTGCAACACCTTGGTACCACAGGCGGCCATGCTTGTAGCTTTGGGAAAAAAATAAAAATAAAAAATCCCAGTCAGTCACTTGAAGGTTCAAATCATTCGAGTAAGAGTTTATAAGGACACAGCCAACCTGAACTAAATACATACATGTCGCTGCACAGATGTTGTTTACCATATGTTGGGAAATTTGGAGGAAGGTAAAGTGATTAGGGTTTTAGGATTTTGGCCAAAGCCTTGCTTTCAAGTTCCCTAAAAACCTGAGCCATTGATGCCTGTTGTGTCTGAGGCAGGTTTAGGAGTTTCATCCCCTGACCCAGGAAGAACACAGGCAGCTCAGAAACATCTATTATTAATTCTTTTCAGTCACAGTTTCATTTGAGAAAGCGGCACACCCTCGGGAATGTCTAGACCTTGGATGTCATGCACTCCCAGTTCCCAGAAAGAACTCGACAGTCTCGGTTCTAGCAAAGTCCAAATCAAGCGAGCTTTTAGCTGTAGGCCTTGTGCATTTAAAAAAGAATGTGTGTGTATTTACATAGACATACAAGCTTGTTTCTCAGCTCTTTCTACCATCTGCCCTCATTTGCCATCTCATCTTTGCCCTGATCTGTTGCATAATAGCCGAGGGAAAGATCATTCCAGAGCCTTTCCTCAATCCCCAGCTATACTTCACTCAGGGGCATTTCTGGCCCATCCAACACACTCCATTCCAGAAAGGGTCATATCAAAATATGACCTGTCAGACTCACAAACATGGTCGTTGATTTTTATTTAGGTTAAGGCTAGCAGTTAGCCATTTAAAATCTACTTCCCAAAACAGGGGAAAACTAGTATGTTTCTTCTCTTTAAAAAATTCATCAGCCAGTTGCTAGCCAAAGGCAACCTTCTGGGTTGGTGAAGACAAGAGAATTCTTAAATTTTTCCACTCTGTGATTATGGCCTTCAGCCTAAGGAGATAAGGTACATTTATTGTGCTGTCTCTCACCATTGAAAAGTTCACAACATACCATATACTTAAAGCTAGCAGGCAGACAGAATTGAAAAAAAGAACGACAAAAAAAAAAAATCCAGACTTTTCTCAGTATGCATTCTTTCCCCACTCTTACAGAGTAAGGGGGTAAAGAAAAAAAATGAAAAAAAAAAAAAAACCTAAAAAAAAGCAAAACCCCCAAACGGAAAAGCCACCATAGACACAGCTTATTCATAAGAGCACACAATATTTGTTCTATCCCTAACTCCGCAGGGCACACGGTCCATCTCTGTCCACAGACAATGCAGCGTCCTCGGGGATCTCCCAGACATTCCTGCACCTCGTTCTCTCCTTCTCAACGGGCTGCCACACTGAAAGAGGGACTGGATTGGGAGGGGTGGAGGGAGAGGAAACGGGCACAGGGCGAGCCTTCGGATTCTGCCTCTAGACTGGCGGAAGTCCACATGAGTTAGGTTCTTTTACATTAGAAAGAACGCCATGAAGATAAGTGCCAAGTGCTCTTCCGTTACCAGTTCATCATGGAATTTCTGTTGAGGGTCATGAAAAACACTTGGCTACTTCCTCCAGATCGTACGGATGCAAAAAATACCTGTTTGAAATTAAAAACAAGTTAGTCCAACTGCAGTCCATCCATTTCCTCTCACATGTCCTATCCTGGTCACGAGTCAGTCCTAAGTCTCAATGGCCGGTGTTTACAAAGTGACTTTATCTTGTAGAAACACCACTGGCCTTCCTTATGGACTTTAGTATTACTGGTCATACTTCTGACCTCTGGGTGCTCACACTGCAAGAGGGGATTTCTTGCTGGGCTAATGTGATGGACTCCAGGCCCAGGACACTGACGTTTTCTAGAGAGGCACAGGCTCCCCTTCTCTGCCTTGACAGAGAGGCCCACTTTGGGATGGAAGAGAATCCCTTCAGCTTCCCAAAGTCATGGGCAAATTTTGGGCCTGTAGACTGTTACACAATTTTAGTTTTTGAAAGTCAAGCTAAATTTAAACAGCTAGGGAAGAGGTTGAATACCTATCTAACCTGGCATTCCCAGGCATTAACACTTAGTGTCTCTGCTGATGCTGGCCGATGTGAGGCTCAACAAGATAATGGTATGATTCAGCAGAACCTCAGTCCATTAGCTCGTTCAAGCATTTTATCAAATGGCTGAGGGAAGTGAGCAAAATCCGGGTTACCGCTTGCTTAAGCTGGGTGGCAATGAGCCACTGCCCCAGGAAAATAATATTTTGGGCTGTGGCCTAGCCCTTCAGTCAGCCAATGCCTAACTGTGGTCAGAGGAATTGGCATTTGTCACTAGTATAAAGTCTCTGCCTCTTCACCTCCACAGCCTCTTCAGAAGAACGATCTCTTCCTAGGAGTTCTCGAGAAGCTGATGCTTGCTACATGTGAAAGTAAAGCTACTTTTAGGGCCAGTGAAACAACATGGAGTGAGGACTTATGGGAGCCATAGTGAGATCCACAATGAGACTGTGTGTCCCGGGGAGCAGCCTCAGACACTGGTGTGGTTCTAGCCTTCTCTTGAGGACATGACCCTACCTTGGACCAGGATTGTTGGTGTGGGTCATCATGAACCAGAGTGTGGTTCCCTCTATCTAGAATATTCCACATCTTATCATCCACAGAGATCGACTAGATGTTGGAATCTTACTAGTTAGGCCTATTTTCTGATTAAGTGCCTGACACTCATCTCTCCTAGCTGCTGTCCAACTAGACCATGTCAGGTTTGAACCAGGTCAAATATAGTCTTGATCCACATCTCCAGGGTCAGAGGAAAACCAGCCTGGCCTCTGGGGAATGGGGACGAGGAAAGGGTTGTAAACAGGTCAACCCATTCCATTCTCTTCTAGACGCTTTTATGTCTGCAGCTTTGGGGACAGTATTGCTATGTTGACTGGAGTCACAAAGGGTGGACAGACAGACGCAGTACAGCTTGGCTACTAAAACCTCTGGGTTATTCTATAGGGAATAGGGAAGACACCCCTCTGAAGTGACTGATCACAACCACACAAAGACAGCCACGTTCACTAGAACATAGTCCCCTTTGTGACACTTCAGAAGAAACATGGCTGGAATGAGACAGGTCAAGGCACTAGTTGACTTTTCTGTGATTGTGCATTTCTTAAGGTACAGGTGACATTGGTTAAATGTTGATATTTCGACATGTCAGATGTTTTACATTGCAGGGTGAATCTAACATGATTCTGTGAGAGGCCTATGAGAGTGAAGGTAGAAAGCCGACCCACTGGGAGATGACAAAATGATGGGCCAACTTCCTTACGTGCAGAAGAGAATTAGTTACCAAGAGTTTACAAGACAGTTCTAGATGTTTTGTGTTTGACTTGATGTGGGAGGAATATATTCTGAGTATCCACATGAATCAAACCAAAGAATGCCATTTCACGGTAATATTGATCTTTTAACACAGATGTGACTCAAATCAGTATAAAGAAAAAAATGAAGGTTTCACAGGTACCTGGTGGTCTCTTAAAATGCAAACACTAATGCAAATGTTGAAACGGATTTACCTTATCATTTCTTTCACATAGAAACTTTAACCTTTGAGCTCGCTTATGCATAAATACTCCATCCAAATGTCCCGTTTCCACTGACCGGATCTCAATAGCTTTCTCGCCCCAGCCCATTATCTGATTGGAATGAATGTAGGCTGTCAAAAGGAATTTCCAAAACGGCATTAAAAACATTAGATGGGCAATAATTCACAGCATCTGTTCACATCTTAACCACAAAAATGACAAACAACTTACTTGAGATAAACATACAAAGCAAGTCTTACAAGTGTTATTCACAGACTTTTTTTTTTGTGTGTGTATGTGTGTGGAATCAAATGGTTGTTTCACATTTCTTGACTTTTGTTTCATTTGGGGGATGTAACTGCTGAAGGAGGAAAGGAAGGGTTAACCTACCCACAGATGTGGGCATTTCTCCCCATTGGAGCACCACATCCTTTGTGATCCGGCCGTAGGTATTCACATACACCCCCTCATCCTCATAGCAAACAAGCATTTCCATTCCATCCGTTTTAGGCAAGATAACAATAGCATGGGGGGTGATATTGCCCTGAATCTAGAAGAAAAGAAAAGCCAGGCATTATTCTATTAAAAAAATAAGACAATCTCCCCACACCCAATTTTTATCTTTAAGAACTGCAGAAATTTTTTTTAAAGTTTTTTCATTTTCAATTTAAAGACCAATTTTCTTTGACCACTGACCTTACCGAAAAAGCTGTAATAAACACAAACGTAGTTACTAGATCAAGTACCCAACTTACTTGTTTCTAAGAATGGTAACACTATGTCTGTGGAGTACCCTGTATGCTCTCCCCTATTGGCTTCATTTCTAGTCCTTAGCAAAGCTCCTCGCGATAGACATCTTTGTTTACAGACGAGAAAAAGGCATCTCAAAAGGGTTATTGGAATGTGATCAAAGCTGTACCAGTGTTTGGTGGTAGAATTCTGACTTGAGCTGACACTGAAGGGTATGTGGTTTTCCACTAGAAATACTACCTTCAAAATGGATGAGAATACAAACTTTCTACTTAGTGGGCCATGAGAATATAATCGAGGATATTTATTTAGGTGACTAAATATGAGAATAATTCAAATTGTTGGTTTCTTTAGAAAAAATAAAAATTACCACTCATTTAAAAAAATCACCATATTAAAATCATCGTGAACTGACTTGTTTCTGAGAAAAAGCAGTGGTACTATTGCAACCTCCCCGCCCCTGGGTGACAGTGTCCCAGCATCTTAATGCATGATTGACAGACAGGGATACAGGGATTGAAGATGGACCCAGTGAGGACTCACTGATGATGAACACACAAGTAAACAGCTTCATTTCGGTGACAAATGACAATTGTGTATATAATATATTAAAACATTTTAAATGACTGCTTCTTTAAAAGCATCAAACTCTCAAAATGCCTAAAATCCATAGATTTGGCCTTGGGATTATGTCCAGGACACACAGCCTATACTGCACCATTCTGATTAGTGGATCCATGTAGTGATCTCTTAAGAGTAACGCTTGAGGCACAGCATCCGGATAGTAACTTGAATATTGTGTTGTTGGTAAGAAGAATTATAACACTGCAAGGCTCTGGGCAAAGTATTGATGATCAATTTCCTATTTGTATGTGTATGTGCACATGTGTGCCTGGGTTTGTGAATGAGGTCAGAGGACAACAATGGGTGCTGTTTCTTCAGGTGCTGCTCACCTTAGGGTCACTCACTGGTCTAGAGCTAGACTTGCTGGGCAGTTAGCCCAGAGATCCTCTGTCTTCACTTCTCTAGCTCAAGGATTAGAAGTGTTTTCATCACACCCCGCTGTCTTCTGTGAGTTCCGTGAATTGAACTTGGGTCTTCCTGCTTGTAAGATAAGCACTTTACTGACTGAGCTATCTCCCCAGCCCATAGGTTAACTAATTTAAAGCTTCTGATCACCGTACGGGTTAAGTACTTCTTCTATTTCTGTCTTACAGAGCTGAAAGCTGAGGGTGGGAGAGGCTGCCTAGTATGTCTATTTTTACTAAAGCTTACACATGCTGCAAACAGGATGTGAGTTCCAGTGTGTCTAACTCCACACTATCACACTGCCTGATGACAAGAACTAAGATAACAGAAAAGGAATTTTCTTCAAGACCTCAGTATCTAACTATTGGCTTTCTCCAGCATCAAGTGAACTGATCTTCCTTCAAAAACTAAACATGGGAACTCCTCAATTATATAACATATTCATTTTATTTTTATTGACTTTTGCATGTGAGGCATTTTGTGTGTGTGGAGGAGGGTATGTGTGTGGATGAGAAGATGAGCTCAGCACAGGAAGTCCAAAGGGGAAAGTTGATGTCCTCCTCGATTGTAAATTCTTCTATTCCTTAAGACAGAGTCTCTGAGTGGCATTCATAAGCCCCAGCAATTCTCTGGTCTCTGCTCCTCACATGACTGGGTTCACAGATGACCAGCTAGCTGCTTACATGAATCCTGGAAATTGAAGTCCTGTATTTTCAGGCCTTCTCAGGCCTCATACTTGCAACATGTGCTCTTATCCATTTCTCTAGCCCAACATATCAGTTTAATTGAAAGTCCAAAGAGGCAATATATAACATACAGAATAATTTAGTTTGGGTGTGCATACATATACATGTGTGTGGGGGGAGATTCAGAGGTTGACACTTGGTATCTTCCTCAATCTCTCACCACTGTATTTACTGAGGCCTAGTCTCTCAAACCCAAGGCTTGCCTATGCAACTAGTCTAGCTAGACAGCTTGTCCATGGACCCTCTGCCTTTGCCTCTTGAGCAAGTGCTGGGATGATGGTTGGGACACCACCTTGCCCACATGTAGGTGGGTGCTGGGGATCAGGCACTTTTGTACAAAGCATTTTATCCACTGAGCTACCTTCCCAGTCCATACAAAAAAATTCCATTATGTGATACTCAGTTTTAGAGAGCAATAAAAATTCAGTAAATTTATATGGTTTTACTATTAAAAGCATTTTGTCTATGTGTGATACCCAAAGACCATTTAATATACCAGTTAGCAAATAGCATAACATCTACTAAAAATATGCAAAACCAAATGTCCTACATACAGGGAGCATGAGAAAGTCTGATTCCTGGCACTTACATGAGATGGTATGTAGATATCATAAGAGTTTCCAGAATCAACATCAATTACATGGAAACCAGTGTGGGAGCCAAAAATAACTTTTAATCTTTGACCTTCTTCTACGGTAAGATCAACTAGCAGAGGCTTATGCTGAAGATCTGAAAAAGACTTTAAGAATCACCACATTAGAACCCACATCATCCAAGGAGGTTCCCCTTAGCCATTGTCTGAAGCAAGTAAATTTCTTCAGTTGAAAGATGAGGAAACAATCAAGTTTTATGTCTATTCACATCTGGCTCCAAGAGTATTTATTTCTGATCACTTCCTCCTGTTTTGTCCTGAATGCAGAGATGGTTCAATGCTGTCAATCCTGACATGTCCTTGTGTGCTACAAACGTGGTATCCAGGAGCTGCTTCTCCTCTGCTTTCCTATTTATTTCTGGCATTTGCCTTCAGGAGAACGTGCAGATACTCTCTGCCCTCTCTTTCCCACAAGGTCACCAGACCCATCTGTGGTTGCTACATTTCAGCACAGCCTGCGATGGGTGGACAGGGATCCTGTAGCTATAATCCTTCTATAAATGAAGGGTGGTTCCTTCAGTAGACTAGTGAGTGTTAGGGTGACACAGTTCCTAAATGTAATGTTGTGATCTAAGAGTAGGTTAGGAGGTAAAAGAAGGGGATTTTAGGTGAAACACTGTAAGACTCATGGCTTGAATTGGCTCCTGAAGTTCAACTAGATGGGAAAAGCAGGGCTCTGGCTAAATCTGTCAAAGTTCTATGTGACTGGATCTAGGGCCCACGTCCTAACAGCTGTAAAATGTTCCCTGAGTCTTTTCCTTTGCTATGATTTAATTATACTGTATTTTTATTGGACCTTGGACTCTAGGGTCCTCCAGAGAACATTGCAAATGAGCCATTGGAACTAAAGGAACAAGACTGGAGATGGTGAACCATTCTCAGTGAGGGCCAACAGTGTTCCCTGGACAGCCTTGGTTTTCATATAGGGTAGTGGTAGGAAAGAATAAAGCTAAAGGGGCCTAGTCACAAAGGTGGAAGAAAAAGTGAAGGCCAGTGAGAAACATAAAAAGAGAGCCTAGGAGATTAATTCAGACTGGCTATAGCTAGACCACGCAGCTCTTAACATGTGAGGGTACCTAATGTGATGGTATTTTTGGCAGTTGGGGAGACAGCTTGTATGAGGTGAGGTCAATGGGGTAAGCATATCACCCACCATCCAAGTTTTGCTGAGCCTTGTAGGTGAGCCATACAGCCATGGTGGGTATGTACTCAGATAAGGTAAACATACTCAAAGACCATCAGAAACCAAGTCATGTACACGAGTGACTCCATTTAGTGTTCAACTCAGAGAGGTGGACCAGCAATGGGGAGAGTCAAGCAAGTCTCAGAGGCTTTACCCAGGAAGGCTTCTGATCATTAGACTTGGAAGCTCAGTTTAACAGGGAGACAGTGCTGTCATTGATCTGTCATTCAGACAAATATCAGACTGTGCTTGAGTTTCAATGGCTTCACAATAAATATCATTGTATAATATCATATTGGATGCTGAGTAGCAAATATTCCATACTAAATGCCTCTTGAAGTCAATATTTCATAGATATCAAGTGAAGAACAAACATAAATATTAATTTGAACTTTAATGATATTTTAATAAAAATCTAAGAATCACCTTTAAAAGAAATTTACTATAGGTAGCTTATGTGAATAATAGACCACTGGTAGGCATTGAAAATAAAACAAGAAAGCAACATACATACTTACCTTAAATGCCATGAACTTGTGATAGGGTTTAGGAGCCCAGGCATATATCTCCACAGCATTCTTTAAGGCAATCACCAAGAATTTGATCCTTTCATATTTAACTATAATAGAAATGATATGAATTAAAAACAAACTGATTTATTCAAGTTTTACTTGTATTAACATCTAAGACACAAGATGCTTGTGTACATCTGCATAGCTCCGTAGTTGAGGGTGATGCTCTTGGGATATTTTTTTTAAATTTAAGTTTCTCATTATTTTTTGCATGTGCGGTATGTGTGGCGGTGGTGGTATGTGTGGTGTTTGTATGTGTATGGGCACTTGTGTATACTTGTGCCATGCAGAGGCCAGAGAACATTGGTGTCCTTTCTCTGTCACTCATCTGTGTATTTCCTTGAGCCTAAATCTCTCCCTGTAGTTTTTTTTTGTGGTTCTCTGGGTTAAACATATGCAGGGTTACATCCAGATGTTTATGTGCATCCCGGGGATTTGAACTCACGTGACCTCAGGCTCTCACATTTGAACATCTCAGCACTCACACTATTTTTTTTAATACATGCAGATTTAACATCCTGTGAACATGGTTGGCAGAATACTAGAAAATTGTAATTTTCCATTGAATTTTTTCCTTTATCTAAAAATGAAACTGCATAGGACTAAGTTTGGATATGAATATTCATTGTGATAAAATATGCATCATTTCCTGCTGGTAACTTTGCCTGAATCTTATGCTCATATATGGAAGTGTAGAAAGCAGGTATAGCAAGATGATAGATTAGTAAATAAGCAGAAACAATAGGATGCTATTCCCTTATTATTCAGACTTCAATTCTAATTATTACATGAAATCATTGCTTGTTATGTTTCTGAGGGAAGATGGATTTTTAGGAGCTCTGGGTTCTGTTAGTGGCTTATTTTTTTTTAAGGGCTTCACATACTTTATGACAAATCCATTTACTCTTTAGGAGAATGGAGGATTAAGCATCTCAAATTCCATGGACAGAAATTTGGTAAAAATGACAGAGTACCTAATTTATTATTGCCTTACATAAAGTAATACTCAACAAATGCTCACCAAATGAATTAAGGGAAGAATACATCCTGCTGTTGGATTCTTAGTTATATGTATGCTATATGTACCTGATAGCATCATGATCAATATTTGGAATGATGACTGAGGAATTTCAAAATTCTTTCAAATGCCTTCTGGATCTTTCACTATTAAAAATGCTATTGTTAGAAAATCTGTAATCCATAAGTAAGTAAATATTAATTTTTCCCCACAAAATATTGGTACAAACAGAATATTCTATCATAAGAAAACTAGATAGGAAGAATTTTAATGTAGTTAGATGAAATTTTAGGTTTCTGGTTGGTTACTTTATGATTTTTCATGACTTGACTCCTTCTTCCCTTTTTTGGGGGGGTGGTATGGACTGAAATCAGAGCTTCGTAGGTGTAGATGAGCAGTACTGCTACCGAATTCCATCCCCAGCCAACAAGGGTTCATTATGAACTTATTCTCTGATCTGCTCACCCGACACCTATGTAAAGGTTCACAATTAAATATTAGTCTCCAGTCTTATGGCTCTCTGTGTGTTTTGTGTGTAGGTGTGTATGTGCAACGTATGTGTGGAGAGCAGAGGTCCTCGCTTTCCATCTCATTTGAGGTAGGCTCTCTCATTCTGTCCACTGAAACATTTGCCAGGGTAGCTGGTCCATGAGCTTCTGGACAATTCTCCTGTGTCTATGGCACATCTGGCCATTAGTGTGCTGGGATTAAAGAAGCCTGTCACAGTTTCTGGCTTGATAGTGAGTCTGGGATCTCAAGTCAGGTACTCGCATTTGTGTGGCAAGTGTTTTCCCATTGAGCTATCTACATAGTCCATATTTTTTCATTCTTTATAAACATATAATAAATTATAGTGCACAATTTAAAAAAGCTTGAAATATAGACTAGTCCAAGGCCAGAGAGATGGCTAAGTGGTTAAAGGCACTTTCATGCAAAGCCTGGCAGCCTGGGTTCAATTCCCCAATACCCATGTAAAGTGGTGCGTGTGTCAAGTTCACTTGTAGTGCTGTACTTTCTGTCAAATAAAAATATTAAATTGAAAATAAACTGGTAGAAGAAACAGGAAACTAGCAATGCCAGGTGTGCTGGCCTTTTTAATCCCAGCACTTGGGAGGCAGAGATAGGAGGATCGCCATGAGTTCAAGGCCACTCTGAGGCTACATAGTGAATTCCAAGTCAGCCTGGGCTAGAGTGAGATTCTACATCAAAAACAGACCAAAAAAAAAAAAGAGAAATAGCTTAAATATTTAATATTTTAAATATAATTCTAGATAAATAATTGTTTTTATGTGATTCCTAATTAACTTTTCAAAATATAAACTTGAGTATGCTGGTCTAATCATGTGTTACAAGATCTCACATGGAAAGCAAATTAGAGGCTGCATGTGGATAACTGAAGTAAAAATTATTTCTGAAAGTTAAGCTGGTCTCAAATTCCTAATAGATAATTATCAGTTACTGCTCTCTGGTTACATTTCATTTTGTGTCTGCTGACTGTAGGTCAGTCTGCAATGTCAAGGCCATGAACAAGACATGAGTTAAGAAGATATTAAGGGGGCTGATGGAAGATTTGTAGGTTGGACAGGACTTTGACAGTCTCACATTTTTGAAAAACATTTCTAGGCATATGCAAGGCATAACATTCAGAAATTATATTATTTCCAGCCATTAATTTTATGGCTCTGTAATTATGTAGTTTGTGCAATGAAATCTGATTACTAGAAATATTTGTGCTAAGAAATGTCCAGTATTAAGGGTAAGACACTTATAAAAGGAAACTGTTTAACCAAAGATGCTTCAGCTCAACTGTACAAACTGTTTCCATCATAGCACTTATGTTACTCTGCTTTCCTCTGAGAGCAAGACGTATTCTCCAACCAAGAAACCTTTTATTTCCAAAAGAACACTACCTATAGTTATGTGAGAAAGATGGATGCGTGTTTGATTCTTTGCTGGATAATCAGATGGGAGAGAATGAGAAGAGGCCAAATGATTCTGGTTCCCAAACACAAATGCACAGTGGCACAGATCAAGCTGGACCACCTCCATTGCTGTGGGAAAACACTCCCCCATGTGGTCTAGTTTGCTAACAATTACTGGGCCTTTCAACATCCACTGCTGCCTTTGACTGGAACCTCTTCACTGGCTTCTATGTGCCCAGCAGCCATATAGGTATGACTGTGGCCGTGGGGACATATTTATGGGCATCAAGGGTTTATGTATGCTGTCAAGAGCTCTCCGTTAAACAGGTTCAATGAGCCCATTGTGTTGTAATGACAGGGGCTTTTGGGGATACAAGTCCTCAAAGGCACAGCTTTTACAATAGTGGGGGCATATTTCCATTACTGGAACCTTCCCGTCTACTACTCTGCATATTGTCAGCGTGTGTAGGCCCATCACTTGGAATGAACTTGGAGGCGTGGGCAAGGAGACTGGTCTAGATCAGAACTCCTTTCAGTCATCAGAAGAAGGCACACTTAGGTTCTCATGGAGACGGGTAGGTGATAGACGTGAGTAGATTCTTGCTTTCTGAACCAGTCTTCTCTAGTGTTTTCTCCCATTTCCACTTTCTGTCTAGAACACACACGATCCTATGGATTACAGTTTCAAAACTGCACCCTGTTTTCTGAGATCATACCATGGGTACCTTTGGAGTGAGGGCAAGGGTTTTGCAAGCCTTTCTGCCACTTCATAACCCTTTGAGTTGAATAAGTTGTATAGGTATAAATTTAAAAATTCAAATTGTACTAAGACTTACGAAAAATGATCATCCACCTCAGTTGGCATTTCTGCTCCTCCAAACGGTCATGGTCACCTTTGTAAACCACTTCTCTAGCACTTTCTTTCCAAATTTCTAATGTGTATTCTGGTATTTGTTAATTGTCATTCAAATGTAGGTAGAGGTAGGACTTTACTTCTTATACCTTCCTCACATCCCCAATGTAGTTAGATTTAAAATTCTCAGTTAAAGCAATATGAAATGAGGCTGGGGAATATAGCTCAGTTTCCCCCACAAACATGAAGACCTTCCAAGTCTTCCTTTCAAGTACAAGCATGATTGACAACATTTTGGGAGCTAAACACACACAAAAAATGGATGGGCAGGTTCACATGTGTATTTCTTCGTGTGTGTGTGTGTGTGTGTGTGTGTGTGTGTGTGTGTGTGTGTGTCCTCACAAGTGTCCCTATCATCACACTGGCTGTGCAAACCCTTCCTTTTTGCCACCTGTTGGTGTGGGGATTAGAGCCTGAAGGACTCGAAACTCCTCCACTTTCCCACATCCTATTTTCAGTCCAACGCTACATCTTTACTTGATATTCCCCGGGCCTCAGTTTCTGGGTCTTTCTGGGTTCTGTGGAGTGAATGGGTTATTTTTATAATGTTCCTCACTGTAGATTTGGATTTCAGCATTTCCTGATCTACTCTGTCTGTTCCCCACTCACCCAGCTATACTTGTTGAATTTTATTGACATCTCTTATTTGCTATCTTCTCTTACTTTGATCCCTTTGACAGGTAGGCTTGTGGCATTTTTTCATTATCTATTGTCATTTTAATGAGGCTTTGGGAGCAGTACCTATAAACATTTAGACTGGAATCTAGCCCCTTATTACAAACACACTCTTTGAATTTTATCATTCTGACTTTTCAGTGACTACATTAAGTACATTTTAGGCTCTAATAATAATCTTAAACTTGTGACATATGTATCATCGATATCAGACAGAAAAACAGTGAATAAACTTAACCAAACAATTGCTTTGAGAAAATCTGCCAATTTTGCAATCCCATGTCTTGAGACTTACCAACTTTGTAATGTATACATCCTTCCAAGTCCCCAACAGTGATCCAGCCTTGCTTCTTTTCCACTTCTGGGTCATTGTGCAGTATTCTGTTTCTTAACCATGAAAGATAGTAAACTCGCAGCTTGTTCTTCTTTCCTGGTGGAATAATAGAGCTTTAATTTCAAACTCCCGCGATTGCCTTTTCTCTCTCCTTCCTTATCCTTTTATCTTATTTTTTATATATTTTTATTTTTTTATCTGCATTGTGGAGATATGAGGGCATAATAATAAGTAGCTCTAGAACTTCATTACTCAAGTGTTACCTCTGCCAGGACCTGTGGTTAAGAGAGATCCTTTTGGTTTCTTATTTGAGTAAGCTACACTTCTCTTTTCCACCCCAGAGTATATAATAAGAACTGAAGTGCAAATAGCTTAAAAAGATCTTGCTGGGTCCTGACCAAGGTAAATGCCTCTAAATATAGTGTGTGTGATCCATCTCTGTCTCGCTCAGATTTAATGCAGAGTTAAGTACTCCTTATGGAAACTCGTGCCCCAGCAGTGCAAAATGTGGGCATCTCCTCTGTTGTACCTCATTGTGCTACTTACTTGTTGGCTGGGTGAAACAAGGCACAGCTCATCATTTCTTCAGATTTCAGGGATGACCTTTCCCTCCCATGCCCACTTACAGAAGCAGGTCAGCTCAGTTACACACCTGATATTGTCACAAGAACATTTAGCCCTTCTAGCACATCCATCTGCTGGAATCGCCTCCGGTTGATGAGGTTATAGACTTTACCTTGCCCACTTCTGTCCAATAACATCAATCCATTTTCAGTTCCCACTAGAAGGTTTACACCTGCAAATGTAAGAAGTACCAAAGGTGTGAACTTTTGGGGGCTTTAACCATTTGTACTGGATCTCTGTGAAACCCAAGAAACTATGTCATGTAAATGTAAAGGAATGGGGTAAGCAGGTACTATGGCAGGCATGAGAAATCACTGCACAAACAGGTATGTGGGAAACCTGGAGGAAAGAGAGAAGCAGATGTAGAAGGAGAGCCAAAGAAGAGGAGGAATAGACAATTGTTCTCCCTTCGCATTCTGCCTACGGTTCCTCTTTACAAGCACTGTCTAAGTAGCAAAGGGTTAGATGTACATTCCTACAAGTTCATTAAAATGTAAATCTATTTCTCAAGGGACTGCAATAGTGATAGTCCATCACTCTAGATGCCATTACCATTATCAGTGTTGTAGTTTGAATCAGATGTCCCCCATAAATATGTTTTGAAAGCTTGGTCCCAAGTTGGTGGCAATTGGGAAGGTGGAGCCTTGCTGGAGGAGTTTGTTTCTGGGGTGGGATTTGGGGTGTTATTTCCCAGCTCCCCCCTTGACAGAGTTCATCTCACTCTATTGCTGCTTTCTGCCAGCTGCTGTGGTAAGAAGTCATGACCACCCTCCACTCTACCATCCTTTCCCTGCCATCAAGAAGTGTCCCCTGGAGCCTGTCAGCCAAAATCAATCCTTTCCTCCCATCATTTGCTTTTGTACAGGTGTTTTGTTCCATAAAATAACCACGACAATTAGGTTTATCAGTTCTTCCAACAGATAAAACTACTTTTGGTCTATTTTTAGTTTAATACAGATCCAAATCAGCTTAACACCTATGACTCTCCTAGTGTTTCCTGATGATCAGACTCACAGGTTTTTAACATTTGAGGGTAAATTCATCAATGAATAAAAAGAAAATGTTCACATACCCCACAGAGCTGCACAAAGTATTTCTGAATTGAATCGTTTCTTGTATTTTCTGATTTCTGGTGTATCACTATGAGGACGGATGTTCGTTGGATTTACATTTACCACTGAAATCTTCCTTGCTTCATTTAGTTTGGCCTGTTCTTGCCTAAGGAGTTCACTAGTAAAGAGAGCTTTGAGAGAAAGAATCAGAAAAGTCAATGGCACCTTAAAATCTAATGCATGAAAATATGGAGAAGGGGGTCAAAACACTATGATTTCTCTTTATTTAGTATGTTATAGGAAAGACACAGAAGCTCTGAAACCATAATCTTAGTTTTTAGTAAGATGGTCTCATTCATAGAAGCAGTACTGTGCTCATTAGCAAAATAGGACACTACTTGGATGCTTTATAAAATTAATATTAATCTCACAACACCACATATGCCATCCCTACCTCTTGAAAAATACATGCAGAAACAGCTGCTTTTTAAAATCCATATTATATTGTAAAGTGGGCCTAAGCCGACTTTAACGATTAGTGAGATGCAGCAGGCTAGAAAGCAAGACCTCTATGTCAGCCAGACCTATAATGGACACACACACACACACACACACACACACACACACACACACGTAGAACTCAAACAACTCAACACGCACTTAGAAGTGCAGGGCATTAACATTACCACATGCATAGCATTGTACCCAGAAATTGTTTTTGGGAAATATGTGGTAAGTTTGGAGATCTTTGAGGAACAGGTTTTCCTAAGGTCCCTGGATATCTGTGGGTTTCTTCCAGAAGCAAAACAAACAAACAAACAAAAATTAAGGGATGGGGAGAAAGAAATTTATGTCAGGATACCACCATAAAGAAAAATGTTAAAATCTTCATTTTAAGCCAGAGAATAAGCATGATATGGTTTAACTGCTAGTTAATAGTGGGTTTCTTTATTAGGCCACACTGGAAAGGAAAGCAAGCTGTTTCTAAAACCTTAGGGTCATCTTGCTTACCGGCAGCAGTGGACTCTTCATCCTCCTCATCTTCATCAGTGGGAGATGTTTGGTACACTCTGGGGTCCACAAAGGGGGTGAAGGAGGCTTTGGTGCTGCTCCCCATGCCATACTGATCCGAAAGCAAGATCAAGAACAGCAGGTTAAATAAACACTGCAGAGCCAAAAATGCTAGCAATACTCTGCTTACAGAGCCGTCAGTCTACTCGGCTGCTCACACTCCAGCCCCCAAAGTGTACACCTCTCTTCAGTTTCTCCTGGTGGTGATTACTCACCAGCCATTGAACATAAGGCTTCATCAAAGATCATACTAATATATGTTGAAGCAAGAAAATTACATTTTATTGCCATGTGTTATCAAAACGGTCATTATGGTGACAGAATGTTATCTCTACTTTTAAGTCAAATTAATTTCATATTGATGAAATAGTCTTTATCATTATTTTAAAAATATTTATATTTGCAAGCAGAGAGAGAGAGAGAGAGAGAGAGAGAGAGAGAGAGAGAGAGAGAGAGTGGGAGAAGAAAGAGAGAGAGAATAAGAATGGGCACACTAGGGCCTCCAGACACTGCAAATTAATTCCAGATGCATGTACCACTTTGTGCATCTAGCTTTATGTGGATATTGAGGAACTGAACTTGGGTTGTTAGGCTTTGCAGCCAAGTGCAAAAGACATTTCTCCAGCCCTCATATAGTCTCAAATAGTCAAAAGAAAAGCAAAATCTAAGTAGGCATGTCAACACAGTAACTCCATCCTGAACACAGCTCAAGAGATTAGGCCTTTCACTTCTAGGTTGGTGATGCCTATAGACTGACATTAGCTCTAAAAGGTTTAAAATCTTTGTTGAAGGATTATTTCATCCATGGATTGATTTTTCTTTCTAATTATAGTTTCTTTAAGAGAATGCTTATACTCCATGCTTTATTTGGGGACTTTATGAAAATATAGGGGTTGTGTACAATGTACTTTGAGAGCTTACTTTAACTATAAATCTCAAGTTCTTGGCTAACACCATGAAGTCATGAAGGCAAATATATAAAACTATACTAGCAAACAATAAACTCAGTACCAGGACACAGTGCCATAATGGTCCATGTTTGCATTTTATCAAAAGACCTGCTCTAACGGCAGAGGTAGGAGGATCACCATGAGTTCAAGGCCACCCTGAGACTACACAGTGAATTCCAGGTCAGCCTGGGCTAGAGTGAGAACCTACCTCAAAAGACCAAAAAAAAAAAAAAAAAGAAAAATTGTTGCCGGGCGTGGTGGCGCACGCCTTTAATCCCAGCACTAGGGAGGCAGAGGTAGGAGGATCACCATGAATTCAAGGTCACCCTGAGACTACATAGTGAATTCCAGGTCAGCCTGGGCTAGAGCGAGACCCTACCTCAAAAAAACAAAACAAACAAAAAAGAACTGCTCTAACCATCTGCCCCTTTTGTCTGTTATCTTCATTTCTTCTACGATAGTCATGCTTTTAACATCACAAACACACGTGCTTTCAACATAAGTGTCTTTCTGGGGTATGCCTGTCTTTAGCCAGAGGTTTTTAGTTATTTAAAAAAATATTTATTTGCAAGGAGAAAGATTAGATAGGTAGGTAGATTAGATAGATAGATAAATAGATGATAGATAATAGATAGACAGACAGATAGATAAAGAAAGAATGGGCCTGTGAGGGCCTCTTGCCACTGTAAACGACCTCTAGATGCATGTACCACTTTGTGCCTTTGGCTATATATGGGTACTGGGGAATCAAATCTGAGCCATTAGGCTTTGCAAGCAAGTGCTTTAACCACTTAGCAATCTCTGTAGCCTGCTTTTAGTTTTTTCTTTAGATTTTTTTTGGGAGGATTTTCTAGGTAGGGGCTCACTCTAGCCCAGGCTGACATGCAATTCATCATGTAGTATCAGGGTGGCCTTGAACTCATGGCATCCTCCAACCTCTTCCTCCCAAGTGCTGGTACTAAAGGCATACACCACCACACCCAGCTTCTTTAGATTTTTTTTTTTTACTAAAAATGAATCAATATGCCAAGGTCCTGATTGAATGAAGACAACCTCAAGATACAACTGGATTTGCTTCAAGATTTTCTCTTCACTCCTTGAAATAAAAATCTTTTAATCCTCCTTAACGTAGAATTTCCCAAATACAGGATTTTCAGGTACACTTTCTTTTTCTTTAGAAGTTTATAAAGGAGGTGGGAAAGGTGCTAACATCACTCGTAGACCTGGGGTGTCAGCAGAATGAATCAGGGTTCTGTCCTGTGGGGGTCTTCCTTGGTATTGAGCAGGAGTTTAGGGGGAAAATACCCATACTAGGCAAAACTACAAAAGGATACTGTATTTTCCAATAGATTGCCCTGTTCTTTCCCACGGACGTGTAAAACCCATCCACATTCAGCAAGTGGGTGATGTCAAAAACAATAATGCATAGGCTTCATAACAATATTTAAGTATAGTTCACTGGGCTCTCATGAAACCTAACCATGCCCTTGAGCTCACCCAATAAAGTCTAAGAGAACTGCCTGATTGTATTCATTTTAGGCTCTTTTCTGGAAGTTTCTACATAGGAATGATAATATTTCATTTTCCCTTCTTGTGAAATTGGGAGTCAGAACCTATCATTTTTCTATTTACAAGATAGTAAAAGCCTATTTGTATAAATAACTCATTGCAGTCGAGTTTACTTTAATTAAATTAGTGAAACTATGAACCTCTGCTATTGGCCATGGAATCTCAATAATCTTAGGTTTCTATCACTGGCCTATGATACAAGTTGTCCCTCTACTGACCTAAGCTCTGTCACAGCTAGCTGTGTGTCTTGACCAAGTCACTTAACCTCTCTGGAAGAACTGTCATCTGTAAAAGCAGGCATTGGTCCACATGGTATCTGAGAACTGTTGATTGCTTTGTCTATAGTTTCACTATTTGAGAACTTGCATAAGGAGCTGTGTGTAGTAAAAAAACATTCAGGGAGTTTGGCAAGGTTTCACTCTTGAAGACAGACGGGTCTAAAAACTCATAAATAAGGACAGAATTTTATAGTTATTGCCCAACACCTACTTCTGTTCCGGAGTCCATTTCTTGAGAATGAGTAGATATGAGGCCCAGGCCCTCAATGGGGGTCCCAGCTGGCGAATGGCTCTGCTGTACCAGGTCTGGGAGATTGATGTGGCCAGCGAAGCCGTTACTGTCACTGTGGCCAGATCGCTTCTTCTCTGCAGTTGTCTGTGGGTCACAACACACATGGGTTATTAAGGAGAGACTATGTCACCCCTCACAGATCTTATGTACAAGGACCTCAAACTGATCTACTGGGGAGAGGAAAGGTAACAGAACTTATACTTTACCTACAAATCAAGAAGACATTAGGTTTTGCTAACATTTAGTAAAAAGATTGACTTTAAGGCCTTGTTCTCTAGATGAGGGACAGCCAGGAATTACATTTGGTTCCAGGGTCTCTGGGACTCCACAGGTGTGGTGCTGAGTCAGAACTGCAGTGTGTACGTGTTTGCATTCCACTGAAGTACAGGTCATATTGCTAGGTTACAATGAATTAATTCCTCATAATGGATATATGACTGAAAATATTTCTGAAAAGAAGCAGTGATATTAGATAATACTAATAATTCCTCCATGATGGTTAAATTGTGTTGTCAACTTTTCTAGTAATCTTGGGTGGGTCTCTGAGGATTTTCAAAGGAAAGCAGCCTCTCAGTAGGGTGAAAGATGTAATGAAGCTCAAGGGAGCTAGAAACAAATATCCTTTCCTGGGAGGGCAGTGCAGGAAGGAAATTCCAGAGACTCAGGAAGCCAAGGAAAGGGTTGCAAGACCCCATCCTAAGACTATATAAAGGGGAAGGAAATCTTTCCCTCTTTGCCCCTGCCTATTGCTATTGTATGTGTGGTGCTGGTGATGGTTATCTCTCTGCTGGGATCTGTGAAAGGGGACCAGCCTCTTTTCCATTATGAAACTTTCCCTGGATCTGTTGCTTCAATAAATCCTTTCCTCCCATAAACTGTGCCTGGTTTTGAGATTCATCCTAGTGGTGTGGCTGACTGCAGCATACCCCAAAACTGTATTCTAAGAAAATGCAGGGATACTGCTTATCCAACTCACAGGGCTTTTTGTTCTTCACAAGGCAAAACAATGATTAACTAATCAGATCTGTCAAGAACTTCAAAATCCAATGAGCCAGAAGGTTATTTGAAAA
>PVHP010012444.1:0-42999 GCA_004024765.1 Zapus hudsonius
AGAGAGAGAGAGAGAGAGAGAGAGAGAGAGAGAGAGAGAGAGAGAGAGAGAACCAGAGCTGCTGCCTTGTACATCTGGCTTATGTGGGTACTGGGGAATTGAATCCAGGGCCTTAGGCACTGGAAGCTAGTGCCTTATCCACTGAGGCATCTCTTCAGCCCAGTCTCCATCTTTTTGTTGTTGAGTTGAGATCATTTTACCTTTTAAGTTTTTTTTTTTTTACTTTTTTTTTATTGTCCATAATGAGTTACAACATTTAGTGGGCAAACAATGAGTTGTTATCCCCAATTCCCCGCTGTCCTCCCCTCCCCACTCCGCTGGATAACCTCCTCCATGGGTCGTCTGGATCAGTCCTTGTGACAGGGGACCATGGATAGCCTAGTATTCAGCCAGGTTCTCCTGGCCATGCCTCTGGATAATCTCCCCACCACGGCTCTCACAATCTTTCCGCCCCCTCTTTTGCACAGTTCCCTGAGTCATGGTGGATGAGTATTAAGGCTGCTTTAAGGTTGTGAGTTTAGGGGTCTTTGTGTCGAAAATCGTTGGTTTCTGTCTCACTGGCTTATCCTGTGTTGATTGAATGGCTGTGGCTGTGGGTCCCTTGTTCATCCTGACATTCTCTGTGGGGTTCCATATGGATCCTCCATGGTATGACTGTGGTGGCTCCTCTCTTGCCAGAATCTCAGCTATCGGCCTACGGTCGGTTGGTAGGGTTAGATGGGCCCCAGCTCTCTTGCTGCATCCTGAAAACTACAAACACAATTGCCTCTGGTGCACCCTTATGATTGATGCAGGTTCCAATCTGAAGAATCTGTTGCTGGAAAGTGTCCGGAGTCGAGGACCTGGCTATTGCTTGTGTCCACGGCCTCTATCACAGCTAAAAATCCTAACCTCTGTTCCCCTGGGGACACCGCGTGGCTTCTAGTTCGCCATCATGAACCGGAAGCCCTATATATGTGGATTCTGAAGATTCAAACTCCAGTGGTCTCAGGTTCTCAGGTTTGTACAGAAGGGGCCACCTTTTAAGTTCTTATTGAAAGATATTTTTCCCCCTAATTTTGTTAGGTGAAATTCTGGTTGTGTGGCCTGTTATTTCTTTTGCACTTCCTTTGTTAGTTTGGTTAGCTATGTTAAATGTGATTGATTCATTCTCAAATCTTCTTGTTACCCATTTTCTTTCTTTGTGGGCATTCTTGTACATAGTCATATGGATGAAAATGTTTTTCTTCTTTCTTTCTATATAATATTACTTTAAGGATTTTCTGTAGTGATGATTTGGTTGTCATTAATTGCTTTAACTTGCTCTTATTGTGAAATATCCTTATTTATCCATCAATTCTGAAAAGTAATGTTGCTGCGTATTGTAGTCTTGGTTATAAGTTGTTTACTTTCAGGATATGAATTATATATTATCTTTTATATCTTTTAAGATTGCTGAGAAAAATATGAAATTATTTTGATGTTCTTGCCTTTGTATGTGAGTAGTGTTTTTCCCTTGCAGTTTTTAGTATTGTCTCTTTACTTTGTATTTTTGACATTTTAACTAAGGTATGTCAAGGAGAGGTTCATGTATGTATACCTCTTGTTTGAATATTGATTTCTCGGGCTGGAGAGATGGCTCAGCGGTTAAGGTACTTGCCTCCAGTGCCTAAGGCCCCGGGTTCAATTCCCCAGGACCCACATAAGCCTGACCCACAAGATGGTGACCCTGGTTCTCTCTCTCTCTCTCTCTTTCTCTCTCTCTCTGTATTTCTCTGCTTGAAAATGAATAAATAAAATATTAAAAAAGAAATGAATATTGATTTCTCTTTCTTGGTTTGGAACACTTTCTTCTATGGCTTCATTGAATAAACCTTTTGCTTCTTTATATGTTATTTCAGTTCCTTCTTTTACTCCATGAATTCTATCGTTTGGTCTCTTACATGTTTCCTCGATTTCTTAGAAATATTTTCTATATTCCTTGATTTTTTTCTATTTCTATGTGAATTATTTTCTTGACTGTGTCCACTGTTTCTGAAAGTTGATATTCACTATGGTCTTCTCTGTTGTGATCTTTACATGAATGATCATTTCTTTCATTCCTAGAATTCCCTTTGTTTCTTTTTCAGTGTTTTAGTTTTTGTATGAAATGTATCCTATATGTTTTGTACATTTTCCTCCAATTTGCTTACAGTTTCATTCATTTTAGGAACTGGCTTGTCAAGATCTTGAATGGATTTCTTACTTCACTTATCTGGTGTATGAGCCTTCTGTGTGGTCTTTGATCTTTTCTAGAAATAGGATTATGAATTTTTGAATATTTCCCCTATCTTGGTAGTTATGACTTCTATTATATGGGCTGTAGAAAGTTGGGAATGGGTAGTAGTGAGTTGATCCCTCATATTCTTTGTGTTTCTTTGTTGCTTTTTCCACATCTGCTCCAGATTTAGTGGCCCCCTCTTTTCATTACCAGTTGGTGGGTTGTTGTGCTTTCTGTGATACTTCCTAGAGCCCACTTCACTAGTGAGCCTCCTTTTTCTGAATGTCCATGCGGATAGGGCATGCACAAATGGCTGCTCGTTTCCACTGCATTAGTGTCCTAGACTGTCTCTGGCTTCTTCACTAAGAATAGGTGGGGTGGAAGGGGTGTCCCATCAGAGAAGAAGAGGCTGGCAAAGCTGAGTCTCTGGGAGGAGGTTGTGACCTCCATTCATTTGCTCCCATCTGGGTTAAGTGAGACACTCCAGCTGATCTTTTCCATGGCATGGGCCTCTCCTCACCCTCTCCATCTGACACTTCTCATATTGTTGCCCTGGCTCCAAGGCTGCAGAGTGTCCCTAGCCATAAGCCATGGCACCTAGGTGCAGTGGCTCACATGGCTGCCCTTGAGGTCTGTTTTGAAAAACATGGCTGCCTGCTTCCACTGAATCTTAAGAGTTCTATGTGATTTCTGCATTTTTAAATTTATTTATTCACTTATTCATTTGTGTGTGTAAGTCAGAGAACTATGAGGTGTCCATGCTTCATCTTCTTTGAGACAGATTCTCTTGCTGCAAAGGAATCGCAGATAAAACAAGGTCAGACTAGCTGGCCTATGAGCTTCAGATTCTTCTGGCTCCACCTCCCATTTTCATAGGCACTTTGTGATCATAGATGCTTGGTACCACTTTGCATTTGAGTTTATGTAGGTGCTCAGGAATGAACCTTGGCTGGTTGACCATACAAGTAAACTTTAGCTGCTGAGCCATCTCTCTATACCTCTATGTTACCTGTCTTTTAACAAAAGCTGCTAAGTGATGTTTCTTTCTCACAAAAGTCCAATTTTATTTTAAAGATTTGAGTGGAACTGTCCCACAAAAACAGAAGCTCTCTATGCCTTCAACTCCATGCTGGGCAAGATCTCAGTATGGAGATGGGAAGTCTGTCTCTGCTTTATAACCATCAGTACCCCGCTCTGTATTGTCTTTGTTAATCAAGTACCAAAAGGAGGGTACTCTGTGTTCTGGTGATGCAAAAAGAGGCCACTCAGTGCCTAGAGGAGATGCTTGGCCTATCTGGCAGGCACACATCAATCAGTTGCCAGAGTGGAGCCCTGCTGTTCTCAAATCACTTATATGTTACTGAAATTTAAAAGTGTTTTGTTTCTTCCCTTCTCTGTTACTAGGTGCTAATTTTCGTTTTCTTTTTATTTTTCTATTCACATGGTTTAGGAAATGATTGTCAGCTGTTTAATTGAGCTCAATTCAGTCATTCCTATCCCCTCCATCTCATCTCCACCTCTGTTTTTCTTCCCTACCTACATGAGTGTTTTATCCTAACAAAACATATATCCTATTTAGACAATGTCCCGTGTACATATGCCAAGAGCCCATAGGCTTCTTCCAGACATATCTGGAGGGCAAAATATCAGCTGTTAATGTTCCTTCTTCTAGAGCAGGAAGCAGAGAAATCAGGTGGCTTGCTCAAGGTCACAGCTGGACATTTTCTTCAGAACATGGATGTCACCTTGTTAGAGATATAGTGATTCCACCAACCTGTGGCCTTCTAGTGACCTACATATATCAGTTTTTCATTTTTATTGTTTTATTTTTATACTTGTTTCCCACTACCAGCTTTCTTTCAAAAAGACAGAATTATTCTTTTTTTCAAGTTTTATTGCCAGCTTCCATAATTAGAGACACTAAACCATAATTCCCTCTCCACCATCACTTTCCCCCCTCTCAAATCCAATCTCCATCATATATTCCCTTCCTCTGTCAAGTAGTTCTTTTTATTTTTTTTTCGATATCATCGTGTCCTTATTATGAAAGTCTTATGTAGGTACTGTCAGGCACTGCGAAGCCATGAATATTAAGGCCATTGTGTGTCTGAAAGATTGAATTGTAAGCAGTCCTGCCCTTCCTTTTGCTTTCATATTCTTTCTGCCACCTCTTCTGCAATTGACCTTGAGCCTTGATAAGTGTGGTAGAGATGTCTCTGTGCCGAACACTCCACTGTTAATTCTTCTCAGCACTCTCATGTATCTTTTGCGTCTTCCCAGTGGTCAACACCATCTGAAAAGAGGAGCTTCTCTAACCAAAAGTGAGAGTAGCATTAATATATGGGTATACACATTAAAAATACTTAAAAGGAAGTTTGGTGGGCAATATATATATATATATATATAAATTTAGCCAGACAGCAGCAGGCCTATTCCCCTAGGGCTCATGTCCTCCCCTGCCATAGGCTTTTGACAATGTTTTCAATACCAGGCATGAATTCCTTCCTGTGGAATGGGTCTCAAGTCCAATTTTAGAGCAGTTGGTTTTCCCCTAACATACATGCCACTATTTACCAGCTGGTACATTTGGCCTGATTGGTCAATCTTAAAGCTTGCAAGGTCCACTGCTGTTTACCACCAATGAAGACTTTTCTCTCTCATGCAGACACAGCTTTTTCAAGCTTTCTGTGAGCTGGTAAAAAGGGAAGAGTTTTCCAACTCAGCTTAAGCTTGATTTCCCAGTGACCTACAGCCCAAGCATGTGAGGTTTTCAGCAATAGGGTCTTACCATCTCATTTTGATGGGCATCCAAGATCCTTGGCAATGGACTGTAATATTTTGGGGGGCCTCAGGAAAGTCCTTGGCTAACAACTCACTGGAAGGTATCCTATCCTTGGCACCAAAATATTTCTAGTAACAATCTATGGCTTCTGGGTATGTCATTAGCCAAAGAAGTAAATTTTCATATGGCTTATTCTAAACCTCTTAAATTTTGAGTAACCCTCCTCCCACCCTTCCTTTACTCAATCCCTTTCCCTGACCCCACTTAGGCCATTGCACCCTAAGTAATCTGTTCATCAACTTATGCAGGGAGCCGAGAAACAACTCCACCTTAGACAATGCTTTGAGAATATAACTGTCCCTAGCCAATCCCGTGGCGCCTGGAGGTGGCAAGCAGGAGTCAGCCAATCATGGGATGATCCGTGTCCCTTTTCCCTATAAAAGCAGCTGCTTCTTAGCGTTCGGGGCCCCTCGCTTCCTGCCCCTCACTTCCTGCCCCTCGCTTCCTGCCCCTCGCTTCCTGCCCCCCCTTCAATCAAAAGGCTCTCCATTTAAAGTGTGATTTGAGAAGGATCCTCGAGTGGTGGTGGTTCTTCCTCGCTGGTCGAGGAGCTCGCTGCAAACTTACATATTACAATTCTCTCCCATTAAGCCTCGCCTTTCCTCTATCACTTATAGCTCTTTTCTAGCTTACTGGCCTTTGCTATTGACTTTTACTGCAACTCACTTACAAATCTAAACATTTGTAGCAAGAGTTACATATGAGAGAGAACATGTGGCATTTGGCTTTTAGGGCCTGGGTTACCTCACTTAGTATAATCCTTCCAGATCCATCCATTTCCCTGCAAATTTTGTGATTTCATTTTTCTTTTCCACTGAATAGAACTTCGTTGTATAACTGTAGAACATCTTCATTATTCACTCATCAGATGAGGGACATCTAGGCTGGTTCCATTTCTTAGCTATTGTAAATAGAGCCACAATAAACATGGATGAGCAAGTATCTCTTAGGTAGTGAGTAGAATTCATAGGATATATGCCAAGGAGTGGTATGGCTAGGTCATATGGTAACTCTATTTTCAGATGTCTCAGAAACTTCCATACTGCTTTCCACAATGGCTGTACCAATTTATAATCCCACCAGCAGTTTAGAAGGGTTCCTCTTCTCCCACATCCTCTCCAGCATTTATTGTCAAAGACAGAATGATTTTTTGCTATACTTAGCTACCATTATTTGTATAACATCTAAAACTCTGTCTAGTAACTATTAGATGTTTAATAAATGTAGGTTTGTTGAAGTAATTAATTAAATCTTCCTTGTGGAAGTAGCTATTCTAACTCCAAAGTCTCTGGATTTCCCCCCACCCCAGTGTTGAGGGGGTAGAACAAGTGGAGTTACCAGACTAAAGGTTCAAAAAATGTAAGTTCTATGGGCTGGTGAGATTGCTTACTGGTGAAGGCACTTGCCAACAATGCCTAATGACTCAGGTTCAATTCCCCAGTACTCATGGTAAAGCCAGATGCACAAAGTCGTGCATGCTTCTGGAGTTTGTTTATAGTGGCTAGAGTCCCTAGTTCACCCATTCTCTGTGTCTCTTCCTCTTCTTCTCTTTCTCTATTTCTCTCTCCTTGTAAATAAATAAATAAAATATCTTTTAAAAAATGTAAGTCCTGCTGCACGTGGTAGCCCACATCTTTAATCCCAGTAGTGGGAGGCCAAGGTAGAAGGATTGTTGACTTTGAGGCCAACCTGAGACTATATAATGAATTCCAGGTCAGCCAGGGCTAGAGAGAGACCCTATCTTGAAAAATAAAAACAACAACCAAAAAATAAGTCCTCAGAATTCTTGTATGATTGAGATAATGGACCTTCTGCATCAGTATTTTGGTTTCAGAAGAAGCGAGGCATGAGTGTGATGCTTCTGTTCTTGAGATGTACCCTTCATGAATTCATTCAGCCAGGCAGGTATTGAGGTAACGTTTATTCCAGAATTAGCTTTGCAGATAATAAGCTGAATAAGATTTATAGACCTAATATACTCCTAATCTTGCTATCTATAACTAGGTCAATATTTTTTGTGTTCCTGCTCAAGTGACATCACACGCAGATGATGAGGCTGATCTTATCTGTGTAGATTTACGTGGTTGCTCCTTCTGTACTGTGCTGGAACCCAGTGCTTTTTTATCACTTCATAAGAAAACTCATTTTATTGGCCACATGGGGCCAATGATATTGGGTGGATATAAATGACATTAGGTGTTGTATGATAATAGAAGAAAATGGAAAATTTGGGGCTTGAAAAGAAGCTTTCACCATGTTTCTTTCTTTTTTTTTTTTTTCTGATTCCAGTTATCATCCCTTCTATGATAATGGCTCTAGTCGGGAGTGTATCATTAGTACTATGTATTGGTCTTATCTGTGATCTCATTTCAGAAAGTAAAGGAAGGTGTCATCAGATTGAAGTGAAGTTTTCTGTGTGACTCAGCAATAGCATACATGAAAAGATTTAAGATGTGGGTCTACCATAAATTTGAGTAAATCAATACTGAAGTGGTAACAACTGTGGCAGTCCAAAAGTTCAATAATGAAAACCTATTAGTTTTAATAATTTAAAATTGGTTCTGTGAAAAAAAATTAAAGATAGAATATTTTTATTATGAAAGATTAATATCTTGAGAATCACCTGTCTTTTTCTAGCATGTCTTTGCTATATGAAACAGGTCTATTTTCTCCTAGTGTTTAATAAAAATATTTTCTTTTAAAAATGTATTTTATTTTTTGAGGTTGGCTCTTACTGTTTAGCCTTGACTGGTCTGAGATATACTTTGCAGACCAAGTTGGCCTTAAACTTGTGGTGATCTTGCCTGTGTGTCTTGAAGCCTGGAATGACAGATGTGTCATAACATCCAGCTCTTCCTTAAATCTATGGAACCCATTTGATAGTATCAATTCAGGAAATTTGCTGTAAGGGAAATAAGACAAGTCAGAAAGAGTTCTAATATGTGTGTGTGTGTGTGTGTGTGTGTGTGTGTGTGTGTGTGTGTGTGTCCATGTGTGTAATCAGTTTTTCTCCACATAAGATAAACACCAAAATGTTCTTCTTGTGATTTGTAAATTATTTTCCATATTAAATTTTCTTCACTACACATCCACATTAAAGCTAATGACTATATGAAATGAATTTGTTATACCCAGAACAGCTCAGATACTATAGATCTGACTGGTAACTTAACCCCTATTACTTTGAAAGAGGAATTAGAGGAGCATAGGATGCCATTTTATATTTATATATATGTAAATGCAGAGGTGTTACCCATAGCTATACCGATTGATACAAAGACAGTGAGCAAGTATGCCAAATCTTCAGATAGCAAGACTTTAGATGTTCTAATGATGTATTAACTAAAGCCTGAATGCACTTAGATGCATGCATTAAGTTACTATTGCAAGACAGCAATGAGATTATAATTAACGAGATTGGTAGATTGGTCATTGAGTTCTGGTTATTTGATACAATTAGAACATTTTAGAATCATTCATCTCAATTAGAATTATAGTCTACTTAGTACTATTCCAATACAGACAAGCTAGGTTTATTTTCATGTAACCTTAAATATATGTAGTACTAAAATTCTATTAGCAGGATATGCACATGACTTCCTCTTTTTTTATGTCTCAATTTTACTTCAACGGTACCATCTATTTGGTTAAACTAGTCATGTACAGTGACATTTTTCCACCTCACAGGCTAAAAAAAAATCTTTCATGAGCTTAAAACCTGAATGGTGCTTATTGGCAGTTAGTCTGTCACAAGGGGGTGGGAAGAATCCGAGGAGAATCTGACTTGGAGAGAACGAGGTGATGGAGGTGAGCTGTGATGTGGAAAGATGGCCATACTGGCTAGATTATATTCTGCATTTGCTCTGGGCATCTTGGTAAGCATTTCCTTGAAAGGATTTATTTGTTTTAATTTTCATTTATTTATTTATTTTGCATCCTCACTTTGTTTTCTTGGGCATTCTTTCAGCTCCTGTCTTCTCTCCACTCCCCTGCTAATCTGTGTGGCTTCGTGGTTGATGTTCCTCTGTGTATTGGAGTCCAGGTCTTTGGCTGTTTATCTCATGCCTTTTCTTTATGATGTTTCAGCTCATCCACCATACACCATGTGCTTTAGAGTGAAATTCTACCCACAGGAACCTTTGAAGATTAAAGAAGAGCTCACAAGGTACTTTCCATTTGCTTGTATATTTAATCTATAGGGCTTCTGCTATCTTACATGCTAGAGGAACGTCTCAAGGAAGCAGGCTTTGGAGTCAGCATTTTTTTTTTTTGGCTTCAAATTTTTCTCTTAGTCTTAATTGTTTTGTGATTTTAAAAAAAGCAATTGTCATTGGGAATGTAATTAGCTAGCTGTACAAGAAAGCAGTGGTTATGAAGGGGCTGTGCTCTCTGAAAGCATCTGACAGCAGTGTACTAAAAATAGGCATAAGGCATCTGCAATGCTAGTGCATCCCCTCCCTGTCTTTTGTATATTAATCTTTCTGGGAAGTATAAGATCTGTGCAAAGAATGGATGGTTGGTCATTCTGCTTTCAACGACCAAGCAGGCTTTCTTTCACTTACATACTCTTCTTAGCTCAACTCTGAACTGGTCATTTCTCAGCCCTCTTCCCTTTCATCTCCTTCTGTTATGGTTACATTTCAGTTCATCTTATGTGGGTTTGCTTCCCCAAGTAAACTTTAACAAATGATGCTGAACAGGAAGCAGGGTGGCCAGCTTCTGGTGGACATGGGAGAGAGCTCTCATGTACTTAGCTCTTGACAAAGCTGATTTGCTGATCCCTAAATCACCACATATAATCATCTTTCACAGTAATATGTTTAGGTACAGATCCTACAGAAAACAAAGTACATGTTGCTTTGATTATTCACAGGGGGAAGGTTTGGGGTCTTAGAAATTTTGCTTTCGTATTATCCAGATTTTATGTAATACTTGACCTTAATGGGAGAAGACAAGAGAACATTGTTTCTACTGTTATACATTGTTATATAGTGATTTAGTAAGGTTTGTACTAGGGATAGAAGGATAGAGACAAAAAGTGTGTGTGTGGTATATGTATCTGTGGTGTGTGTGTAAAGGAGGGAGAGAGGTGGTAGATATTTTTATAATCTGGCCTTTAAGTTTTTCTTAAAAAATTATTGAGGCAAAATTTATAAACACAAATTAATTTGGCAGTACTTTCACAGTTTTGGCTGACCATCACCACTATTGAGTTATTATCCATAACCCAATCAGTCATTCTCATTCCCATCACTCTCCATTCCCATCCGCAGACAAAAATAAATCTACTTTCTGTGTCTATGGAATCACCTCTTCTAGACATTTCATATCAATGTAGCCTTGATAGAATTTTGGCATGAAAATGTATTTATTTGATGAGTTCTTCCTCAGTTCCAGTTATCTACCTAGGGAAGAAGTGCTAAATAACCTGACCCCCCCACACACATACACAAAATTAACATTACCAACACTATGCCAATCCCCCAAAACAAAATTTAGTCCTGAGGGTACCAATGGTATAATTAGGAAAATGAAAATTAAAAACTGATGACTTATGCTTGTCCTTTGTTTTCTCTATAATCTTGTCTGGAGAATAAAAATGGAATTGATGTCAAAAATCTAAATAAAAGGTGTGTCTTGTTGAAAACAGTTCCATTTGAGTATGGAAAAATAATTTTTTTCTTATAGCAATGCTACAAGATTTGGGGTATCTGGAAAAGGTCCTCAGATTTGTGAGTCCCAATTTTTGGGCCCTTTCTTATTTTAACAAAGAATTAATAAAACAGAGTCTGAGAAGGATAAATTAGGCAATATTAGGTTTATTTCAGGACAAAACATGAATTATGAAGTTTATTGTAGGGAGAACTAAGATCCAGGAAGGAGGTTTATTTTCTGTTGTTAAAGGCGTGTGTTGCACATAAAATCTCTAGTTTCCACTTTGGGATGAGCTTGCCAGGGAAGAATAGTTGTAAATATTTACTGACAGAGAGGTTTGTATTCTGATTTCATAACTTAAAAATTAGATATGATGAAAACATCCTGAGAAATGAAAAACAGCTTTCACAACATTACAGCTTGGGTCTTTGCTCTCATCAGTGATCTCTGGAGATAATCAAGGATTATGATTATTGTGGAATCAACATAATCCGTTGGTTCTTGCAATGCCTTCAGGCTCAGGATGTTTATTTTTAAAATAAAATATCACCAAAAATAATGCATCTTTCTTTGATATCATTCATGCATGGAAGGATTAAGCAACCAAAACACATGAGAGATATGGTGCACATTAATGATACTGCTTCTGTATCTAACATGGATTTTAAGAGGCTCCTCACTAAAAACAATAAATAAATAAATAAATCCAACATAATTTTTGTTACTTTAAGTTGCAGACAGCATTTTAAGAAGCCCCAAAATCTAAAAGGCTGTATTTAAGATGATGGCTCACATGGATAAAGGGATGATGAAAAATGATTTTAAATATCATTTTCCCCCTCTTTTAAATCTGCTATTTTCTTAGCATTACTCATAAGCACAGTCATGATCATGAACTTAATTTCTCATATGCTAAATCTTTTTCAAGTTTTAGGTACATGCTACTGGAGAATAGCAACTTAAAAGAAAAGTTTTAAGACCAGGCTTTAAACTCTTAAGTATCTGGAACACCTCGGTTTCTAAATTAGTTTAAAATTCTAAGGACTCTGTTGACTTATAATAAATCTCATTATGTATGTATATATGTCCATTCTCTTGAAGATTATATCAGAGTTTTACCTGTGCAAAGGGATGTTCAATTTCATTTCCTTTGTTTTCCCCAGTACCCACCTGTGCTACTCAACCACACCAAGAATCTGCTTGCAAATTCAATGACAGTAGCTTTCACTAGAGTTACTGAGGAGAAATAGGAGTAAGGTAGTTTTTGCTTTGCTTTGTTTTCTTTTTTCGTATGTACAGGCAGGTATTTGGGGACAGAAGCTTAAAGAGAGAACAAGAAGATACCATTCTGGCAAAACCAGAACTTGTGTCTGATCTTGTCTCATTCATGATGGCTACTAGCCACACTCCCCAGCAGGAACTTCCTGCTTCTTCCTCAGCTCAGCTTCTCTGAGTCAGTCTCCTGAGTCCACAAACCTTCTTGGCCCCTCCTGAGTCAGCCCCTTGAGCCCATGAGCCAATTAGATCTGCCTTCACACACTTGAGTCTGATGATGAGGCTCACCCTAATTGGACATCTGATCCGGTGGGTATGAAGGAGGTTACCCACATGGCCCACTCCTTCCTTTTTGTCTTGTGACCTGGCTTGAACAAACATGTAAGTTTGTCTCTCCTTTCTAGCCTGGCTGGAGAGTACTTATCTTGACCTGGGTATTTTTTTGCTTGCCTTTCATTTATGTCATGCTGTGGGGCATTTTCTCATTGTCATTATTAAATGCAACCCATACCTTCAACAATGAGAAAATGAACTTGATGACACTTGGCCTAGTAGATTATAGTCCTTAAAGAAGGAAATATATTTCAAGTATTGTGTGCCCTTGGTACTCTGAATGATCTAGAACCATAGACTTCAAAGTGAGGTTCCTGGACTAGTAACACTTACTTGGGAACTTGTAATTGCAGGTGTTTGGTCCCTACACAAGCTCAACTAAATCCAAAATCTATATGTTTAGAAGTTCTCTAGGTAATTATAAAACATACCAAACTTTGAGAGTCATTACTACATACCATTTAGAATTGCAAAAGTATTTGTTCCTTTTTGCAGATGTTGAAGCATACATTCCAGTGGTTTTCAATATGATCACAAAGCCATGCCACTCATGTGGGGTCCTTGAGAGTGGCAGACAATTTCTTGACTATGGCCAGTTTAACTAGGGAGCTAAGATACAAAATAATCAATACTTACTAAAGCCACCCCAAACCAGTGGCTTTTGAGTTCATTATCTCACGGTGGAGAAGGAATATGGACAAGGAGTGAGCCAAGGTAGATTTTATTAAGGAAAAAGTGAGAAAGACTCCTACATGGAAGGGGCCTCAAGAAAGGATCACTGTAAAGCTGTTTTTTCCTTGAGGGCCTTTTATAAGATGTTTGGCAAGAAATGGATAGAGATTGAGGTACTTTATATTGAGATTGGTTCTTTTAAGCATTCATTACAGGCCAAACCAGTGAGGGGCCTACTTGCCCTCTGCATGTTCCCTTGAAGCAACAAGGGGTCACCAGTTCCTTGTCCAATCAGGAAAGTGCTTACATATCCTGATCACCTTTGTCCATTCTCTGAACTGGTTTTAGTTATTCTAAAGCCTATTGATTAAACCACTCTCTTTCATCTTCAGCCTATATGACTAGCTTATAATTTATGATGGGACCTTGTCCTTACTTCCTGCAGGAGCTAACTTCTATCTCACTACCACACAGTGATCTTTTTCAAAATATTTTCAACACTTCAGTAGGAAGCCTGGTCTCCAAGCAGTCATCATGTTTTCTGCACTCTATCCTTTGGAAACCACTAACGCTGTTTTCTTTCTTGATAAGATTGTATTGAACAATTAATATAAATCATACATTATGTGCCATCGTGAGCATTTATAGATGGGTTTTGATGAGGGCCCAAATTCAGATTTTAGTCCAAGTAGGATCCAAGGGAACAGTGCATTGGACTGCCCTTCCTTCCCTCCTTCCTTCTTTTATTCTTTCCTTCCTCCCTTTCTTCCTTTCCTTCTTATTTCTTGAATGTCCGTATGTATGAATCTTCATACATGTGCATTTGAGGCATATGTGGAGGCCAGAGGTTGGCATTGGTTGTCTTTCTCATTCACTCTGCACCCTGTTATTAGAGGAGCACTCTCTCATGTCTGGCTTAACAAGGGTGAGTGTTGGGGAACAGAACATAGGTTTTCATGCTTATAAGGTAAGCGCTTTACCAATTTAGGATTAATATTTTTTAAAACAACCCCCTGGCAATTCCAATGTGAATTTAGGATTAAGAACCATATAGTTTACAATGTGTCCCATGACCTGCTGCAGAGCATCCCCTTGGCAGCTGTTCGAAGCATAGAATCTCATGCCCATCCAGGACCTACTTAATTAGAACATTTTGACAAGGTCTCTAGGAAAGCCATGTGCTCACAGAGGTGGGAGGTGTCAGTGTAGGGAGCTAGTCTGGATTCTTACTCAAGTTAAATAAGAAATTTATTAGGAAACTGCAACTTCATATTTAGTTGAGCAGATAGTATCATTTGAACTGCTTATATGTCTCTAATATTCTAATGCCTAGCACAGCACACAGCATAAAGCAGGTGAAGTTCCATGGGATGAACATCCCAGTGATCTAATAAATCCTTCATTATGTCAGATATGATCTTAGTGAAGTAATGGTGAGCTCTCATATCCTGGAGCTGACAAAATCTGTATGACTTTAGCATGTTAATCACCCTTGCTGACCTCCATTTCTTTGTCTTTAAAATGAGTATTGTGCATGTTGCTTTTCATAGGCTGATTAAAATAAAATTATCGAGCACTGTAGATATGTATGTATTAAGATTTTTCAGAGAAATGCTCCATATATGTATATGATGGATATGTATATGTATGTGTGTACATGCATGTGTATATGTGTGTGGGTTTGTATAAATTGTATTATAAGGAGTTTGCTTCCATGATTATGGAGATTGAAAAGTCACACATTCTTCCATCTGCAAGCTAGAGACTGGAGAAGGTGTGGTCATAAGAGCTTCACTGGAGAGCTGGTAGTGTTGATTCCAGTCTAAGGCTGAAGGCCTGAGAATGATGAGCACTGATCACAGAAGAAAATTGATGTCCTGGCTCACACTGTCAGGCAGAGTGAGTTCACAGTTCCTCTGCTGTTTCGTCCCATTCATTCCCTCAACATATTGCATAATGTCCACCCATACTGGAAAGAGCTGTCTGCTTCACCATGTTTCTAATTCACCCTCTACAATATCCAGAAATAATTTTTAACCACATATTTGGTCATCCTGTGACCCAATTAAGGTAGGCACAAAAAATTAAACATGGCCTTGTGAAGTGGTATAAGAATATGCAAAGAAAAAAAATGGTATCTGGGAATTAAGTGCTAAATAAGAATGAAAAGAATCTGCACATATCTGCAAAGTTACACTGGTTAGAAAAAATACTGACCCAAAGCCTGAACTTTGAGAGAAAGAATTAACCTGGCTAAGAAAGACAATAAAATCTGAAAAATATTTTATCTGTAGATATCAGCCAAAAGGTAAGCTGGATCCAGGCTTTACAAACTGGTATCTCTGGATTTTTTTTAAAAAAATTCATTTACTTATTTATTTGAACAGAGAAAGAGAGGGAGAGGGAGAGAGAGAGAGAGAGAGAGAGAGAGAGAGAGAGAGAGAGAGAGAGAGAGAGAGAGAGAGAGAAAGAGAGAGAGAATCCACCTGGCAGAGCCTCTAGCTATTGCAAATGAACTCCAGATATATGAGTGACTTTGTACATCTGGCTTTATGTGGGTACTGGGGAATCAAACCCAGATAGTTAAGCTTTTCAGGCAAGCACCTTAACCACTGAGTCATCTCTCCATCCCCTGCCCCCTTTTAAAATCATTGTTGTTTTTAAAAATACAACAATTTGTGTCAACACTCAAAAATTCAAAGGTTTCACTTATAAATACAACTTCCTTGATTTCCTAAAGAACTGGGCACATTTGTTCTGCTTTCAACAAGACAACACAGTGGAGCTGTGTGGTAGCTTACTTTGCACCTGGCTTCCCCAGCCCATTTCACCAGCCACATGTGTGCTTGGCCCCCACAGGAATCTGAGCATTCCATCCCTGTCGAGGGGTTGGGAAAAGACACAGGTACCAGTTCTGGTGAGGAATCAGCAGGCTTTCTGGTCTCTTAACCAAATCTCTTTTTGAGTAGTTACTATAAGACTGTCTGCTCCTGAGAACCAAGGGGCTGGTCTTGTTTTATACTTGTTAAACCTAATTCCTAATTCTCCATTTCAAAAAGAATGTAGGCAGCAGATACCTGAGCATGGCACTTGTAGTTGTCTCTGTGGAGTAGTGGCTGCTTGGCCCTGTGTTTCCCTCTGTTCATCTCAAGCTTCTTGCAAATACTGAACATATGCAACCTTGGAAGCTGATGGACACTTTATTTCTTAAATTCTAACAGTCCTTCCTAGCTTCTCTTTGCATGTGCTCATCTAAGAGAACTCGGCATGTCTAAGCAGCTCCTGGAAGCTGGGTATTGCCCAAGGGATCCAAGTGGGCAAAACTTGAATAGTCGTTTTTCTTCTGGGCTTTAGTCAGAACTTTTGGTAACTATCTCTCCTTTTGTGTTACAGGTATCTTTTGTATTTGCAAATTAAAAGGGATATTTTTCATGGTCGACTGCTGTGCTCCTTTTCTGATGCTGCCTATCTGGGTGCTTGTATCGTGCAAGGTGAGTATGGCTCCAGCACTCCCATAGCTACCATTTGATGGGCCCTGGAACTTTGTTATATGCCTTCTTTCTCCCCATCCTGTGCTCATCATGCCCTGTCTGTTGGGAAGGTCAGGTAGAACTTGCTTACTTTGGAACAGATCTTCCTATTTGCCTTCCCTTCTCAGCTATCAGATTCCTGTGGAATGCTGGGCTGTAATCTTCACAGTGGCCTCTGCTCATACACAAAGGATTCTTACAGGTTCCAAAGTAGAGCTTGGAGTCTCTTTTTTCAAGGTGGTCGACTCATTTTATAAGAGTCTCTGAAATGACATGGGTATCCTGTATTCTTGAAATGAGAATTTTGAGGTTCCTTGTAAGTACACATCAATAGCCATTGCACCAAAAAATTTATGGTATGCCAGATTTGTGTCTTATGAATTTAAAGAATTAAAATCCATGGACCAGAGGGTAAGGCTTGTTGGGAGGTTGCAGACCCCTGGACCCCTGCGGGTAGCCCAAGTCTCACCGGCCAGCAGGAGAAAGGGCTCGATCAGGGAGAGGTAAGGCTTGCAGTCAGAGAGACACTCGCGACTGGGAGAAATGTTGGGCAAATCTCATTTTATTTGAACACCCAAAGCCCTTTTATGACCCGAGGCTGCATTGTTCAGTCCATTTCTCTCAAGGAATAAAATTCAAACTCTTTGGTGGGAGCCAATCAGCAGAGTACAGCAGAGCAAAGTATTGCCAGTAAAACAAAACTCAGCAAGCAGGAACAAAGCTTATCAGCTACACAGAATTCAACAAACAGGATCAAGGCCTATCAGCTACTACTTCTGCCTCCTAGGATTAAAGGCATGCTGGGATTAAAGGTGTGTGGCACTATGCCCATCTTTATTCCATATTCTAAAGTTTAGCTTAGGGTTACTCAGGCTGGGGCTCAACAAGGTTTAGGGAGACTTTATTAGTTTAAGAGAAGGAGGTATAGAGAGCTCTTGACATAAGAAGATCAAGAGGGGGTAAAGCCCACCCCGTGACTTAATTGGGCTCTTTTATAGATTCTGAATGGGGGCTGAGCTAATCAGCCATGATGCCAAGTTTTGAGCTGAGCTTAACCAATCATAATGTCAGGATCAGACTTGAAGCTTCCACGAATGCTCACTTCCTGGGAGGCATAAAGGGTTTTTTTATGGTGAAACAGATCTAGGGAACTCCTTTAGGCAATAATATGGAGAAGGCAGAGTCTTCTCTGATCTCTAGCAAAGTGGAGACTACAAGGGCAGGCCCAAGTACATTCCTAATTTTTAAAAACTTTTTATTGATAGCATCCATAATCATAGATCATAAGCCATTATGATTCCCTCTCCACCCTCCCCCATGTCTCTTCCTCCTCTCAGTTAGTCTCGGATTTGTTTCAGTGTCATCATCTTTTCCTCCCATAACGTGTAGGTAGTATAAGGCATTATGAAATCATGAATAACAAGACAATTTTTTGTCTAGAAGTTTGCTTGTAAGCAGTCCTCCCTTTCCTTTGGCTCTGGGCCCAGTCACCCTAAAGTGCCTCATTCTGAGCCCAGCTTTCCAATATATCTAATGTGTATATTGACAGGGGAGGTAAAACCACCCAGGAAGTCACTTTCAAACAAGATCATGTGTTTCTATGCATTCATATATATTCCGACTAGTTCCTCAGCTTTTCTAGCCATGTAACAAGATGAGGAGGCCAACACTGTTCAATGCATCATGTTTCAATTTGAATGATTTTCCTTTTGGTTATTTTGCCATATAGGAATTCCTAGAGTTATTTAAGCCTCCATGTTTTCATGTGTTACAAGATAATCATAGGTCACTCCCAGGCATGCTATTTCATGAGACCTTTCTGCATCAGGATAGGAAAAGTTCAGACCCATGAGTGTAGCTGCTGTTCTTTTTAGGGATGAACCTGATTTGGGAATTTTAGGGTTCAGGGAGGTCCCCCAGATTTATAAATCTGAAGTAGTTTTGGGTTCTTTCCTAATCTTTAATGAAGAATAATAAAGACAGAACCAAGAAAGACAGATTATGAATTATTGAGTTTATTTGAGGAGAAATCACAATTTGTGGAGTTTGTTTAAAGGGAATCGGGACCAAGAAAGAAAGACTGCAACATTTACATGTGGAAAACATATTTCAGAAAAGTGGAAGTTAATGAGAAATTGAAGCTTAGAGAGTAAAGTTAGAATGAAGCCAGGAACCTGTGAGAACTAGAGAAACCAAGGCTTACAAAGTGAAGTTCAGAAGGGGTTGCAAACACATAGAAAGCCAAGTCAACTGAGGTTTAAGTAGGTGAAATTAGAATGGAGTTGAGGATCACATAGAAAGCCAAAGCTTAGCAGGTGATGTTCAAAAGGGGCTGCAAACACATGAGAGCTCCCATGTGGCAGACCCCTAGTGGCAGTCTGTGCATAGTAAATTCAGAGACCTTGAAACAGATGAAGCTGAGAGATTGAGATTAAAGAGGGAAGCACACTTGGCATGCTTTCTCAAGGGGGGACACGGGAAAAGGAGAGAGCCCGCATGGCTGATCCAGAGTGGAAATCCACCCATGGTAAATTGGAGACCACCAGACAGATGGAGCAGAGAGACCAGAATTAAAGAGACATTAAAAGACAGGGTGAGGTCTCCCTTCCCCACCCGGCCAGACAGCGGAGTGGGACTGGGAACCAAGACTCACGTGGGGGAAGCTCAGACCAAACCAGATGCAGACAAGTGGATTTAAGGAACTGAAGAAGGTCTCAGGAAGAAAAGCTGGGATCTCAAGAAATGCCAAAGAACCCCGCAGGCTGCAACCTTTATAGGGTTTAGTTCAGGTAGGCGGGGAAGGACCAGATTTGTTATTAGATCTGGATAATGGATCATAGAGTCCACCATATCTAGGTGGGGCTGGGATCATCAGGGTGTGTCACAGATCAATGTTAGACACGAGCTCTGTCATAGTCAGTCACATGTTGCTGGGATGAATCTCTAAACCAGGCACAATTTTGGGGAGGAAAGTATTTATTAAAATAACAGACCCAGGGGAAGTTAAGGAAGAGGCTGGCTCCCTTTTACAGAAGCAAGCACAGAGAGAAACCTACCACCAGCTCCTCAAGCAAGCAAGCAAGCACATAGTAACTCACAAAAATGCAGAACTGCCAGACTGGGGTTCTGGCTTTTCTTTTGCCTATCTATCCCTAGTATTTTGCATCCAATTTGAAATACCTCAGGACAAGACCCCAGGAGGCCAGGCCAAAGTGACACTTCCTCCAGCCAGAAGGCTGAAGACAATTCACAATTATAATAAATTCTATTGGGGGACATTTACTCAAAACTACCATAAGCTCTAATCCAAGTTAGGAGTGTTCATTCTTGTGTCATGAGAAATCAGGTGTTCACCATCTTCTGGTCTCCTCTGGGCCTCTATCCCTAGCTGAGACCTGCCTAACTTTCTCTATTCTGTCTCAAACCAGTGCTAAGGAGATGGGGGCAGTGGAAAACAGTGAATTCACTCATTTAATTATCTTCTGAATGCTTCTGCCTTTTATAGAGTGCTTGAGGGAAGGCACCTTGATGAACTGTGATCACTAGAGCATGTTGGAAGGCTACAGGGACTTCTGTAGGGATGCGATAATCCAGGAATGGAAGGAGGGAGGGAGAAAGGAAGGAGAATGTGCAAGTGAGAGAACAGATTGGGAGAAAGGGAGAGAGAAACTCGCCATAGCCTATCCTGTTGCCTAGCTGTGTTCACTGCTTCAGAGAAGCCTGTCCTGGGGGTTTACTGCCCTCCTTTGTTCCTGTGGTATAATCTGAGCTGTGAAATTCTTTGGCCCTGCTTCCAAATATGTTTGGTCTCTGAGAATTTTGAAGTGGGTGCTTATGTTGTTTTATCTTCTTCCCTGGAAGTGATCTAAACTCTGTAAGTGATTTTAGGAAAGTCATTAATCCCGTCTGGGATTTTTCAAGTTTAAAACGGTCAGAATTTGAGTGATACTATAATGGGCAGTAGTCCTATAGTCTCTGATGTGAGTATGTGCTTCCAAAAGTTGTGCCTTACCCCAGAGTGCATGTTGCCTTATCGTCTTCCTAATGGGCATATCCTTCCTTTTTTAAAACATAATATATATATATATATATATATATATATATATATATATATATATATATATATCAAGATGCTCAGTATCATGTGTTATTAGAGAAAACCCCTTAAAACCAGGATGACACACCCCTTTGTGAAGTAGATATTCTTGAACCAGAACATTTCTAAGACTTATGCTCAGAAGAGATATTTCATTTAGAACATTTAGCTAAATGCTTCCAACCTAGAGTGACATGTATCAAGAATCCCCAGGAGTGCAGAAGTTCCTTTTCTGTATGTCTCTGCCAATTCCTATTTTTTTTTTTTGGCAATGTTGTAGATATAATATGACATTTTGTTTTGACTTGGACATTTGGTTTTCATGAGTTTAAGCATCTTTTCCTTTATATTTCTTCTTCTGTAGATTGCCATTGAGCATTTTGCTATTGGCTAATTTATCCATTTTCTTCTGAATTTGTAGGAACTCTTCAGTCTATATGTCATTCTTTGTCAACTTCATATTTTGCAAATATATTTCTCAAATTGTCATCCATCTTATTTTAGCTATAATATCTTGTAATCTTCAGCAATATTTTACTTTTAATATAGTGAAATCAATTTCTTCCCTGTGATCAATTTTGGTTTATTTTTGAATTAATTAATTAATTGACTTTCTTTTTATTTAGACAGGGTTTCATGTAGCCAAGGCTGGCCTTGAACTTGTTTGGTAGTCAAGTATAACCTTAAGCTTTTACTCTTTTGCATGTGTGTGTAGAGTATGCATGGCATGGTGGTTTACATGTTGAATATGCACATGTGCAGTGAGCAGATAGACATGCACATGTGTTCAGAGGCCACAGGGGAGCTTTTGGTGCTCTTCTCTAGTGCTCATCCATATGTACGTCATCAAAACAAGGTCTCTCCATCAACTAAGATTTTTTGTTTAGCTAGCCTCAGTGATTCTCTGGTTTCACCATACTCCAACCACCCACCATGCAGACTGATTTTACAAATGTGCTTAGCCATGCCTAGCTTTGAACATGGTTTCTATGACAGTTAAACTCAGGCAGTCTCGGGGCTTCTTAGACTCTCATGCTCAATTACAAGAATGTTCCCACCATGTCCTGTTTTTGCGCAGTGCTGTGAATTGAACCCAGGAACTCATACATGCAAGGTAAGCACTCTACCAGCTAAGCTACATGACTAGCCCTTGGTTCTTATTTTAAAGTGTTTTGTTATGCATCCCAGGTTGTTTTAAAAACCCTGAATTTAAATTCTGTTTATACCTAAGACCTCAACAATAAAGCAGCTTTAATACTCACCCACCATGACTCAGGGAACTGAGTGGAAGAGGGGGCGGACAGATTGTAAGAGCCATGGTGGGGGAGAACTCCCAGATACATTGATTCCCCTCAGTAGCATCACACTAAGGTGGGTGGAACCGGGCTGACTCCTAGGCTATCCATAATCCCCTGCCCCATGGACTGATCCAGACTGCCCATGGAGGAGGATATCCAGCTGACTGGGGATAGGGAAGAGGAGCACTGGGGAACTGGGGATAGCAACTCATTATTTGTTCATTAAATGTATCTCATTATGGATAATAAAAAAATGAATAAATTCTGTTTATATGAGGCATTTAATCATAACTATGAATATAGCCCAAAACAGAATTGTAAACTTACTTTAAAAATTATGGGATTATATTATATTAATATATTATATTTATTTTTTAATTAGCTCCCAAAGTAACAAGCTTCTGAATGGCATTTTCCACATATTCTTAGCTTTGACTGATCTTTCCTTCCCACCCTCCCTTCTCCCCTGTTTCCAGGTTCTCAAAAGAAAAGGTAATAATTTGAAAGAAAAAGGAGCTAAGTAGAAGGGCATGTAGGGAGAGGGACAAAAGAAGGTAATGCGAGGGGATCATGATCAAACTATATTATGTGCATAAATGTATGAAAAATTTCAATAAAAACCTAAGTGGCTATAGATGTATGGGGTTTATAAGCTTCTTTCTAAGTCTCTTATTCTCCATTAATCAACATGTCTTTTTGTCTACCATGCTGTTTTTTACTGTGACTGTGTAATATAATTTGAAGTCAGGTGTAGTATATTAGTTACCTTTCTTTGAAAAATCAATTTATTTATTTCCTTGGGGGCCAGCAAGGGGTGGGGGAGTACAAGTGCCTCTTTGCTCTGTGCTGACAAAAATCAGACACTTGTGCTGCTTCTGCATCTAGCTCACCTGTGCAGTTTGTGAATTAAAGCCAACAGATCTTGCAAGCAAGCAGCTTCAACTACCCAGTCATCCTCACAGCCCCTTAGTTGTCTTTCTGGTTGCAATGGCAATGTACCTGGCAAAGTAATTTAAGAAGGAAGGGTTTATTTTGGCTTATATTTCAAGGGTACAGTGTATCGCCACAAGGAAGGCATGAGAGTAGGAACATGAAGCTTCTGGTTACATTCAGTCCTCTGGCATGAAGAAAAGGAAGATAAATACTGAAAGGTAGTTTTTACATTTTAACATAGTCTAGGACCCTCAGCCCATGGATATGCACCTCCCACATTTTGGGTCAGCCTTTTTACCTCAATTAACCTAATCTAGAACATCTCTTACAGACATACGTAGATATTTATCTCCATATTAATTCTAAATGTTGTCAAGTTAAAACCAAGAGTCACCATCACCAGTGATAATACTGTCGAGTATTATTCTTTTTCCTCAGGAGTTCTTTATTTGTGCTTTCAAATAAATTTTAAGATTTTTTTTTCTGTTTCTGTAATCTTACTGAATTTGTTCTTCTCTGGTTAATTTGGCTAAAGTTTTGTCAATGTTATTTGTCTTTTAAAGGAACAATGCTTTGTTTAATCAATTCTTTTAATTTTTTTAAGTTTCAAGGAATATGTATTCGGTAGTTTTCTGATTGAATGATCTGTAAATGTCTGAGGTCTATTTGATCTATGCTGTAACTTAATCCCATTGTTTCTCTGTTTATTTTCTGTCTAGATGACAAATATATTGATGATAGTGAGGTACTAATGTTGGGATTTATCTACTTGACCTTCTAATATTATTTTTTACCTATGAATGTTGGGATTTATCTCTGAATTTAAATCTAATAAATTTTGTTTTATAAAATTAAGTGCACTTGTGCTTGGTGCATCTATATTTAGAATTGTAATGTGCTCTTGGTGAATTATTCTCTTGATCAGAATGAGCAAATCTTTATTTCTTCCAATTAATTTTAGTTTGAAAACTATATTGTTAGATATTAAAATAGTAATACCTGCTTGTATTCTGACTCAGTTTGTTTGGGATATTTTCTCCATTCTTTCACCCTAAGGCAGTGCTTGTCATTGTTATAAATATGATGTAAATATGAAATTTGCAAAATGATGGATCCTGTTTATTGATTCAACCTGTAAGTACTTATCTTTTGATTGGGAAGTTCAGGCAATGAATTTTGAGTTATTATTGAAAAGTGTGAATTAATTCCTGGCATGCTTATGATTTTGTGGATTTGGTGTTTTCTTCATCTTCATGTGCTTAATATCTGTTCTACATTGGTTAGCCTGTAGCCTCGTGAATATGTTCATTCTTCTATTTTATGTGAAATATTCTATTCAGTGTCCTCTGTGGCTTAGTCTTCACAAATTTCCTTAGGTCACTTTTGACATAGGAAGTTTTTCTTTCTGCTTCTATCATGATGGGTGAATTTGCCAGGTATAATTGTTTAAATCGGTAGCTGTGGTTTCTCAATACTTAGAATACATTATATATAAACTATATAACTATAAAACTAAGTCCTTCCGGCTTTTATAGTTTCCATTGAAAATAGACCTTCATTTATATATGATTTGATGTTTCTCTCTTGCAGCTTTCAGTACCCTTCTGGAGTTCTGTGTATCTGGTATTTAATATGCCATGGGAAATTCTTTTTTGGTTCTGCTCATTTGGTATACTGAATGTCTTTACTCAGATTTAAGCAATTTTCTTCTATAATTTTATATTATAAAATTTGGAAATTTTCTTCTATAATTTTATTAAAATATTTTTAATCTGACACTTGCTCTGTAATGCCATATTTCTGAAGTTCTTTTACTTCTTCTATGTCCATTATTCAAACACTTTCTGTTTTGTGGTGTCCCACATATCCCTGAAGTTCCATTAATATTATTTTTGAATTTCCCCTTCCTTCCTTTCCTCCTTCCTTCCTTCCTTCCTTCTTTCCTTCCTTCCTTCCTGCCTTCCTGCCTCCCTTTCTGTGTTTATTTTATTTTGAGATAGGGTTTTTGCTGTAGCTCAGACTAACCTGTAATTCAATCTGTAGTCTCAGGTTGGCCTTGAACTCATGGAAATCCTCCTACCTCTGCCTCCCAAGTGATGGAATTAAAGGTATGTGCCACCATGCCCAGCTGAACTTCCTTTCTTTTTGATTAATTAATGTATTACCTCTGCCTTGTCTTCCAAGGCCTAATAATCTGTCTTCCACTTGATCCATACTTTTTGCATAGTTTTCCATGTAATTCTTTTTTCATATTTACTGTTGATAATTCTATACATTGTATGAACAAGCCTTATGATGGTGCCCCCATTTCCCTCCTTCCTGTCCCCAACCAGCTGGGGCCCTCCTCAGTGGGCTTGCTGGACCAGTCCATGGGGTAGGGGGTTATGGATTGTACGAGAGGTAGCCAGTTTTTTTCTTGGTGTGTGGTTGCTCAGGGGGGCAATGACTCTGGGTATTGTTCCCCACCATGGCTCTTTTTGCCCCCTCCATGGAAGTTTTTGATTCACTTAATATATTTTTCATTTCTAGCTTCATTTCAGTTTGGTTTTGCTTCAGGATTTTTTTTCTCTATCCTGAGTTTCAATTTTACATCCTGATTTGACTTTCTCATTTCATCTAGTTTTTTGTTAGCGCTCTCTTGGAATTCATTCAGACATATGTATGTGTCATCTTTGAATTAATTAAAGATTTCATTCATGCATTTATCTGTGTCTTCTTTGAATTGTTAATGCATATTTATAATCATTATTTTGAGCTCTTTGGAGTTTCCTATAGGGAAATCTCCTGTGGGTCCTCTCCTATAGGTTTAGTATTTCTTGAGGGAGACATAATTGTCTTGGTTTTTCACATTACCCATTTTGCATTGAACCTGACCCATCTGGGATAGCTAATTTATCAGGTCTTTCTGGCACACCTGTATTAAGTGAGTACTTAATTTTTTTTTTTTTTTTTTTGGTTTTTTGAGGTAGGGTCTCGTTCCAGCCTGGGCTGACCTGGAATTCACTCTGTAGTCTCAGGGTGGCCTTGAATTTATGGCAATCCTCCTACCTCTGCCTCCCAAGTGCTGGGATTAAAGGCATGCGCCACCACGCCCGTCCTTAATATTTTTAATATATGAAAATATAACAAATTGGTCATATTTCCATCATATTACCCTCTTTTGCTCCCTGTCCCTGTGCCCAAACCCCTTAGGGCCCCTTTCAGTGGGTATTGATAGTCTCTCTTGGGTCATGGATACAACCAGTCAGTTACTGTGGGGAGGAAAATGTCTCACGGTACACCTTTCTCCCTTGTGGTTCTTGCATTCTTTCTGGCCCCTCTTCTGCAATGTTTTCTGAGCCTTGGTGGACTTGTTTGAAGCCTTCTTTGACAGTCTATTTTGCACTTTGATGAGTTTTACATCTTCTTGTTATCAACTGACATCTCTTTGGAGAAGGCTTTTTGGCTAACCATCACAGCGGCACTCATATCATAATCTGACACTTCCTCTGTAATGTTTCTTGGGCCCTGGTGGGTGTGATAGGGATGACTCATTGTGCTAGGAAATGGGCTTTCTCTTCTTGTCATTCTGATTGATCTTGGGTCTCCTTGGTATTTTCTACCATCTGTAAAAAGCAGGTTCTCTCTCTAGGAGTGAGATGAACATTGATCAAAAGGCACAAATTTAGAAGAACTTTTGATGGATATCACCTCTCTACTTAGCCAAAGACCATTATGAGTTACCTTTTATAGTCTATGACCTTCCAAGCCATAGGCTTTTGACTTTGTTCTCAGTACCTCCCACTGAGTAAGCCTCATAGCCAATCAAAGAGCAATGATTGACCTTGTAATATATGTGCTACTATTGCACTGGTGGGTAAATCTTGCCTGGCTGGTTGATTTTTATATGCTGCAGAATCCAGTACTTGTTCACACAGTTGGTGACTTTTACCCTCCAGCACTGTGAAACCTAACAGGGAGCTGATTTCCATCTCAGTTCCAGCATGATCTCTCAATGTCCTGTGACCACAGCCCAGCCTGTGGTATCTTCAGCAATAGGGTCTTACCACCTAGTTCTGGTAGGTAACCAAGTGCTTTGGCCATGTTCTATTTCTTTGTATTCACTTTTCTTTATTTTACCCTGTGGTGCTTGGAGATCAGACTTGGAGGTTCTTTGTATTGCTTCATGGATGGAGTAGAGGAGGTGGTCTCAATTTAGTTGAATATGTGCTAAAACTTGTCCAATCCCAAATAGGAGATTGTGCTCCCATGGTGAAGAGAGGAAGATTGGAACTCAGCATGAGTCCTAGCTCTCCCAATCAGGTCCCAATCGCAATCTGTCTACTGCCTTTAGGTTTGAATTGTTCCTGTTTTTCCTGGGCCCTATGGTGCATTATTACATCATGTTATTGAGGTTTTCTGATATCTAGATTAGGCAATTAGAGCAATACATGTTCTCTTAGGATTGCTTTTATTGTATCCCTTAGTTTTGATCTGTTATGTTTTCATTATAATTGTTTTAGAATTTTTTATTTCCTTTTTAATTTTTTTCAATGACATTCACTACTTAGTAGTGTGTTGCTTAACCTCCATATTTTTGCATATATTCTACAATTTTTCTAGCTAATTGGTAATTTTATTCCATTTTCATCAGATAGAATATAAGGAATAATTTCCATTTCCCAATATTTGTAAAGATTTGTTTTGTGCCTTAATATATGGTCTTTACTAGAAATTTCCATTGGCTTGCGAAAGAATATATATTACACAGTGTTTGATAAAATGTTCTGTAGATGTCTGTCAAGTTCATTTATCTATGACTTTACTTGATACAAATGTTTCTCTGTTTATTTTTGTCAGAACAACCAAAAAAGTTGGTATGAATGAAATATTGTAGTCACCCACTATTTTGTGCATGAATCATTCTTTGACTTTACATATAGTAGTATTTGTTCTATGAAAACAGGTTCCCCTATGTTCAGTGTGTATATGTTGGAAGTATAATGTCCTCATGATGAATTACCTTCATCCGTTTGAAATGTCTTTCTTTATATCTTCTGACTTGCTTTGGTGTGAAGTCTCTTTTTTTAGATATTTGAATGACAATACCCAGTTGTTTTCTGGGTCCTTTGCTTGAAGTCCCCTTTTCTATATTTTCCCCAAGATAGTGTCTATCTTTCCATTCTGTGGTGCATTTTCTGGAGGCAGCAAAAAAAAAAAAAATAGGGATTCTGTTTTTTATTCCAATCTGCCTGGCTGTATCTTTTGATTGGGAAATTGAGACCATTAATATTCTTAATTACTTTTGAAAGGTGCATATTACTTCCTGTCATTTGTTGATCTTTTAGTGCTTTTTCTTATCCTTGTCTTGTTTAACTATGATTCTAGTGTGATTTATTCTTTCCTGTTGCCTCATGGTTGCATTTATCTTTCTCTTTAGTATGAAGTGTTTCTTCAAGTATCTTCTGTAGAGTTGGCTTAATGATCATGATTCTTTTAGGCTGTGTTTATTGTATGAAGGTTTTTTTTCTTTCTCCTTCAGTTATGGCACATAGTTTTGCTGGGGTTGGCAGATTTTGTCTTTAATAACTTGCAAAGCATCATTCCAAGCCCTCCGGCTGAGATATATGTTGTTATTCTGATGGGTCTGCCTTTCTATATGACTTGGTCTTTTTCCCTTGCCACTTTCATTATACTTTCTTCTGTATACTAGGTGGTTTAGTTACAACCTGGGGAGGTTCTTTTTTGGTCTAATCTGTTTGGTTCTCTAAATACCTCATACATATATAGATTCCCATCTCTTTCTCTAACTTTGATAAATTTTCCACATGATTTTATTACAATTGTTTTTATGGCTTTAGAATGGAATTCTTCTCGCTCTTTTATGCTCCTGATTTCTAGATTTTTGTCTTTCAGTAGACTCTCACACATTTTGAATGCACCATTCGTACTTTCATATTCACTTATCTTTGAGTGTTATCTAATTTGAATGTTCCAATTTCCCTGTCTTGGTCTCAGGCACTGATATTTTGTCTTCTCCTTCATATATCCTATTGGTTAGCATTCTTATGAATTCCTCCTTCATATCCTTTCTTGACTTGTTTTGTTCAGGTTTGTTTGTATTCTCTTGGAATTTGTGTCTTCTTTGATTTATTTTAATGTGCTTAACATTCTTTTGTGTTCCTTGTGTGGGACTTCCTCTAATTCCCTTTCACTGGAGGCCACTACTGTATGATTAGGGATTTTGGAGGAGTTATGTTTCTTTTGTTTGCACACATGCTATTTTGAAGACTTGTACATCTGCAGTTAGTTGTTACTTGAATTTACTTATCTATTTATCTATTTTAAATTATGCTTATTCTTTCAGAGGGAGTATGTACAATGTTTCAGAGTGAGTTGGTTATTATTGAGTTGAACTGTTGTTTATTCTTTGCTAGATTGGTTATCGAGTCCCAATCACAATCCCACAAATTAAAATACTGTCTGCAAAAACATTCACTATCAAGAAATAGGCCCACAATTAAAGTACAACAATAAAATAAAAACCACCCACCTTGCATGTACCAATCATTTTGGGGAGCAAAAGAGTACCAACAGTGTTGTGTCATGTGCAGTATGTCAGTCTCTGTGGGTGAAAGGAAAAAGGAAGATTCATAAAAACCTCACAGTCAGACTAGATATTGGTATTAGATTGACAGAGGAAAATGTAAAGGAAGGAAATGTATATAGATAAGGGATTGTAGGGTAAAGGCCCATGGGAGGTGTGACCATTTTGGCTGAAGGGTGACTGAACAAAGAAAAGTAATGAAATACAATCAAATAAAAGGATCCTCCCAGCTTTTAGGTTATGCAGACACAGAGATCCAACAAACGTAGACAGCCTGTCTTCTTTGAGATAGCAAAATGAAAAACAAAAGAATAGAGTAAAAAGAAGTATAGATTAAGAGCAGGACAAGTCTGTTAAATTGATATTAAAGGTGCAAGGTGGAGGAATTATGTTTCTTTTGTTTGCACACGTGCTGTTTTGAAGACCTGTGTCTTTTCAAGTCTTGTGGCTGGTCTGCTAAATCGATATTGCATGTTAAAGGAGGAATAACTATGAAGGGGAAGACTAGATGGAGAGATAAAGAATGTAAGCAGTCTGATCTGTTGGCAGCTTTCCTACATTCAGTCTTGAGTGTGAGTCTTTCTGAATTGCTTTCCAGGATCCTCAAAGTCTGTCTTGCTCCTGAGTAGTTATGCTGTCTCCTCCTGGCCTTTCCTAGGAAGATAAGGTTACAGACATGGTCTTGTTCCTGCTGTTTCTGGTTCCAAACAGTTTTCCACCTCACTGATTACTGATTCAAAGACCTCTCACAGTTTAGCAGTATTCTGTTGTCACAGATCAGAATACAGGGCTGTGTTACTGGCTTTGAGATTTCTGAAAGTTCAGTTTGTTGACAGTCATTGGTTTCTCAGCTGTCAGTTCAGCACAGGTCTTTATGTTCCAGTAATTGCTGAGTGAAAACCTGGCACCTTCTTCTTCAAGTACTCCAACAAGCCCAATGTCTGAACTCTCCCTTTCTTTTCTTTAATATGTCCATTACTGGGGCTGAGGAGATTCAGCCCAGTGACTTTAATCAGCTCAGTGATTAAAGGTGCTTGCTTGCAAAGATTAACGTCCCCAGTTCAATTCCCCAGAGTCTACATAAAGCCAGATGCACAAAGTGTCACATACACCTGGAGGTGGGTGGCAGTGGCAAGAGGCCCTGCTGTGCCCATCCTCTTTCTCTCTTTCTCATTGCAAATAAATATTTTTTAAAATGTCCATTAATAGGGTCTGGGGAGATGACTTAGTGCCTAATGTCTGTACTCTCCTTTTCTGTTCTTTAATGTCCATTATCGGGGCTGAGGAGATTGCTCAGTGATTAAAGGCATTTGCTTGCAAAGCTTGATGGCCTGGGTTCATGCCCCAGTATCCAAGTAAAGCCAGAAGCACAGTGTATGAATCTGGAGTTTATTTGTAGCTGCCCTGTTACTCTCTCTCTCTCTCTCTCTCTCTCTCTCTCTCTCTCTCTCTCTCTCTCTCTCTGCTTGAAAATAAATTTTTAAAATGCCCATTACTAAACTATCATGCATATTTTCAAGCTGTGTCTTTTGGGAACTATTGGGAATTACGGTTGGATCTACTCATCAGAAGTGGATGCAGTCAATCCTTCCAGGACTGGTTAGGTTTTCACCCTGCTTTGTAAAGATCTCTATTTTACTTTGCTATTAAAGGTTTCACCCATCAGCTGCATCTGCTAATTGTTGTTCTTCACATTTCTTTAGTTTATCACCTGGAACCTGGCTGCCTGTCATCTGTCATCTTCCAATGTCTATTATGAGGCTTTGTTGTGTGATTTTTTCTTCTGCAATTTGATTGCATAGTTCTTGAATATGAATTTTATAGGTGACAATGGCATGTTGCAATGTCAAAAATGTTGGATGTGACTGCAAAAGTGTTTATTTCCTCTTGGTTTTGCCCTTTAACAGTCACTTCATGATTTGACAACAACAAAAAACATAGTAGATATGAATTACAGAGCTTAATATGAGTTTTTGGATGTATATAGGGCATAATTATTTTTTCTAGTTCAAAATCTTATTTGTGATTATATTTGTCTAATTCCATTTTCCACCATCTTCAGTCTATTCTCCTGGGCTATTTCTCATTTCTGACTGATATTCTTGACTCATTTTCTTTTTTTCTGTGTGGGGGGGGTTGACTCTAGCCCAGTTGACTGGGAACTCACTCTATAGTCCCAAACTAGCATCAAACTCACAGAGATCCTACTTCTGCCTCCCAAGTGCTAGGATTAAAGGCATGCACCACCAAGCCTGGCTTGGCTCCTTTTCTTTACCAACTCTGTAATCAGGAGAATGTATTCTTATTGCCACCCCTCACCTAGGTCCCTCCAGGCTAAGAGCTAGGAAGACACCTGTTATAGACCCCAGGGAGATGAAAAATGAACAGGCACTTATTTTAACCCCAGAAAATTTTTCCTGAGCAACCTATATTAGAATATGCTAGTAATATTAATTAGATATGCTATTTTGTACTTAGTTATCTACTCTTTAATTTGAAGAGAATTCCATTTATTCTTAAGTACACTTTCCCCTGGATTTCTTTACATTCTTAATTTCTTTTAATTTAATGAACCGAACCATGCTGTGCAATATTTTGCCAGCAGCTCAAGCCAAGGAATAGACTATTAGCTATGAATGGAACCTTAGGGAAGGTTTCCAAGATAGGAACTTCTTACCCTGGAAACATTTGGAAAATTTAGTAGTCAATAACATTTTCTTTTCTAATTTAAAAATTTTTGTTTGACAAACATATTTATAGTGTGCAATATGTTTTGAACTATGAATGTCTTGTGGAATTTTCAAATTGAACTAATTAATATATGCATTTCTTCATTTATATGACTTTTCTATGTGACACATAAAATCGACTCCATTAGAGATACTTTTTTGTTTTTGACATTTCATAATTATGCAGTAACATTTTGTTCATGTGTATCCTGCATTATACTTAGTATCACTTTATTTCTTCTCAGCACTTACCCATGACTATGCCATGGAAGGGAATGCTTTCCTCCTCCCCAACAACCCTTACCTATCTTTGGCTCATTAAAGAGGGCCTCCCAAGCCCCTCTCCCATCTCTGGCCCCATTATATGCAGGACTTATGCTGGTAACCATAGCTGAAGTGAATTCATGAGTGCATTAGCCTTGTTATGTCTGGATACCAGAGTTCCAGAGCACTTCTCCCCATCCTTCTGCTCTTACACTTGTTCTGTCCCATTCTGTGCAATTTTCTGAGCCTTCTTCAGGGAGTGATGATGAATATAGGGCTAAGCATTCATCAGTCACTTATTTTCAACCCTTGATCATTATGATTCTCTGTATTAACTGCCCCTTACTGCTGAAAGCTCTTAGAGATTTTTTAAAAAATACCTTTATTATCATTAATTAGATACTTTGAATGAGCAAATTTTAGGATGGTACCCCCACTTCCCTCCTTTCTGTCCACAACCCACTGGGGACCCTACTTGGTGTATATAGTAGATCTGTCCATGGGGTAGGGACTTATGAATTGCATAAGAAGTAGCCAGTTTCCCCCCTTTGCTTGTCATTTGAGGGGACAATGTCTCTGCATAGTCTCCCCCACCATGGCTCTTAAAATCTTTCTGCCCCCTCGTCACCTCAGTTCCCTGAGTCAGGGTGGGTGAGTTTTAAGTCTGCTTTATTGTTGAGATCTTCAGTGTCTCTTGTCTTCTGCTTCGGGTTGAGTTGTGTATTGTTGGTGTCTGTCCCCATTAAACTTTCACGAGTTAGCTGACTTGCTGTGGTGATAGGTCTCTTGTTTATCTCACCACTTTCTCATAGGTTTCATTTGGGTCCTCTGTGATAAGCTAGGAGTGGTTCATCTCCCGCCAAGATGTCAGTCATCATTCCCATGTGTTGGTGTAATTGGGGTGTCTATGGCTCTCACTGCCTTCTGAAAAATACAAACAGAATCTCCATCAGAGAGTGAGATCAGTATAGTTTAAATGAGACAAACATTACTTATTTGGCAAGATTCTAATGGGTATATCTCTTTGGTAGTGGGGATTTCCCCTTAGAGCCTGGGTTCTTGGCCCCATAAGATTTTTTCCCATGGATCCCAGTTCCAGTTAAGGATTCCTTGTCACTGAGTGTATCTCTTAGCCAATCAGTAAGCCATTGATTACCCTCCTAGGTTTAGCACCACTGTTGCACATGAGCACTTCTTGACTTTCTGGTCTCTTCCATACAGCTGTGTGTTCAGCATTCTTGTGACAACGTTCTATATTGTATATCAGTGGTCTCTGCTTTCTCCAAATATCTTTGACCAGTTTCCCCTGGGAGCTCATGTAACAACTTCAATCATTACAAATTTACTCTACCATTATGAACTGTACTCATCATGTTGTAAAGTGGATCTCTTGAATGTATTTCTCCTGAAATTGTACATCATTAACTGAAATTGTACATCATTAGATAGCTCTAGGGTATTATTGATGAGCACAATGAATGTGCCACTAACATTTGGTGTCTGAAGGGTAGAAGTGCTAAATGACCTACAATATGTCCTGAAATAATAAATTTTTCAGTCTCTTTGACGCCAATAATACTCCAGTAAGAGACAATAAGTTAAATCATTTTAGTGTGCAGGTAAAAAATAATGAGCCTCAGAGAGGGTTAACAGGTACCTAGACTCACAGCCAGATGTGAAACTGGATGCAGCTCTGGCCAGTGCTATTGCCTTCCCATGAGTCCAGGTGCATTTTGTTGGTGATCTCATTCAAAGCTCTTATTTGGGATGTTGGGAGGCATTCTATATATGTCTTATTGATGTTGTTTTTAATCTTTCTGTTTTTCCCTACTTTTTGCTGGTTATAGCTGAGCTTGGTGATTATGAGTCTGATGAGCATCCTGAGAATTATGTCAGTGAGATTGAGATTTTCCCCAAGCAGTCACCGAAGCTGGAACGAAAAATCATGGAAATCCATAAAAATGAACTCAGGTAACATGAATGAAAATGGTAAAGGTGCAGAAGTATTCTGACTTTGTGAAAAGTAGAAATCATAGTACACAAGAATTTTTTAACATATGGGTACGCTGCGTCATGTGGCAGAGAAATCGTAAGGAATGTTGAGTGTCCTCCATCAATGGCAGTTTCAATAATACTCTGTCTTCAAGGTGGCTGTTTGTGGACCATCACATACTAAAGCTGTATTTTTTCTTATACATTTAAGTTTCTAATTCCCTTGAGTTTCTGAAGGGAAAGCTAAGGTAAAGAAACCAAACTTTCCTCTTTGAACTTTGTACTGCCTTGTCCCCTCTTGTGGCTGCTCTTGTGGCCATGGCTTTAAGTGTTGAGTTTAAGTTCTGTTGAATTCATTGATGAGGTTCATTTTGCTGGGCTGTTTTCAAGATAACAGGTTTTAGTTCCTCTTTCCTTGTCTGTGATGCTTCAGGGTAATCACTATAGAGTAGTAATGGTTGGAGGACTAAATTACAGTGTATAACTACATACCAGATACTATGCTCTGCACTTTGTGTATGTTGACTCATTTAATCTTCACAACAGTGAAGGGAGTAGGTGCTCTGTGTATTTCTCTATCACACAAGAGAGAACTGAGATCCACAGAGGTTATGCAACTCACAAACCATCAGTCAGTAGAGAGCTTTGGATTCACGCACTCTAGGTATAGGAACCTATCTCTTAAGCATGGTATGATACCCCCATTTTATATAGGTACAAGGAACAGAATGAAGCATTTTTGAGAGCTTGTTTGGAGGTTCTAGCAGGGGAGCGCAGCTACTCGTATACCCTTGACCAAAGACTGGTCCTCCTCTATTTGGGGAAGGTCATCCTCTTCGACTGAGTGCGCAGCTTCGGGAGGGACGCACATGGAGCGGTGAGGGAGGAAGGGGACACCTGCCTGGCCAGCTAGATCGGCTGAATCAACCCTGGCGATCAATGGGGTGACAGATGTCGCAGCCAGATCGCCCTCACATCCAGAATGAAGCATTTTTAGGCATCAGTGTCAACTTGAAATTCAGGTAACTCAGTGTTCTAGTCTGTTATTAGAGTTTAGTACAAATCACAGAAAAATTATTTGATGGTAATGGCATGCATATGTGGCACTTTGGGAAGTATAATGAAGAGTGGTAAGACCTGGAATTCAACCCTGTCTCCTCGTCCTTTGGTAATCCAGAAAGTAGCATTGCCAAAAGCAAATATTTGCCCTTTATAAAGGTATGCGGGAACTCCCTGCTTTATGCAGATACTTCCCTATCCAGTGAGGCTGAGAACACTCATGTGGACACTCAAAGTGGCAGCATATTTCAGGTTGGAGAACCTTTACTTTTAGGATGCTTACACAACAAAGCATTGCATTGACTTCAGAAAACAACACATCATCTATCTTTACTTTAGAGAATTGTATTCTAGTAGAAATCTTGGTTGAAAATATATAATAATGTCACTATTCGTCTTACATTTTGGGGACAAGTGAACTAGAGGTAATAATGGAAGTTCCAATATTCTATTCAAGGAGACTGTGGCATAGGCATGTCCTTCCTCAGGACCACAGGATGAGAGCCATAAGCTGATCGTGTTGTATCCCATTCGTTGGTAGTAATTGTCTTCTAGGGTCAAAATTTCTGGCCCTTAAATGATTGGCTCATATTATAATGACAAACATTAAGTGATCACTTACTGGATGCTAAAACACAGTGCAAAGAGCTTTCTGTGCATTGTTCCACTGTGTCCTCCCAAACTCCATGAGTGAGGCACTCATATGAAGAAGGTACCACTTACAGAGGATAATGAACTTGCCTTGTTAGTCAACAGTAGAGTCAGGCCTTGAATGTTGGTTTACTTGATACCAATGCTCACATGATATCCTTGAGTAAAGCAGTCGCAGGAAGCTGATGGTCAGCTGAATGACACTGTGGGTAGGAGGAGATAGTGAGTTCTGCCACTCAGGAATGTTAAGAATTAGAAAAGGGGGCTGGAGAGATGGATCAGCAGTTAAGGTGTTTGCCTGCAAAGTCTAATGACCAGGTTCAATTCCCTAGTACCCACCTAAAGTCAGATGCACAAAGTGGTGCATGCAACTGGAGGTTTTATGCAGTAGCTGAAGGGCTAGCCCATTCTTTTGCTATCTGCCTCATTCTCTCTCTCTCTCTCTCTCTCTCTCTCTCTCTCTCTCTATCTCTCTCTCTCTCTCCTTGCAAATAAATAAATAAAATATATTTTGAAATAAAAGAACCAGAAAAAGAATAAAAGGACAGGAAGTCGAAAGAAGAATATCTTGAGGAGCATTATTATAAGGCTACATAATCTGCTGGATTTTATAAGGAAATAGTGGATCAAGAATATTATAATTTGTTTTTTAAATATGAAATTTATATATTAGACCTTGCTAATACCTGGATATACTGAGTCTCTGAAAGTGATATCATGTGAGGACTAAGGGGTCATCACTGTCCCAATTTATGCATCTCTATGAATTCATTCAAGATGCAGATCAGGGCTGGAGATATGACTCACCAGTTAAGGTACTTGCCTGCAAAGCCTAATTAACTGGGTTTGATTCCCCAGTACCCATGTAAGTACAGATACACAAAGTGGCTCATGCATTTGGAATTTGTTTGCAGTGGCTAGAGGTCCTGGTGTACCCATTCTGTTTTTCTCTCCTTCCTTCTTTCCTTCCTTCCTTCCTTCCTTCCTTCCTTCCTTCCTTCCTTCCTTTCTTTCTCTCTCTCCTTCTTTCCTTCCTTATCCTTACAGATAAATTAATAAATAAAATGTTTTTTAAAGATGCAGGTCAGCATCAAAAGTCTGAGGGCAGGCCTACCAGGCATTAGGTGGCACTGTGCAAATACTCAAGGAAATATTTTTTGCATACTTTTGTTCATATACCTCAAGTAATCCTGCATTTGACTCTATATCATTTTTGCACAGAGATCAGATATTGAGGGGAGAAAATAAAAGTAGAAGAGTGGGTCTGGGGAGGGATTCAGTGGTTAAAGGTACTTGGATCTTCAGCACCCACATAAAACTAGATACATAGAGGTGCATGTGTCTGTATCCCAACTATAGCTGTAACAGGCAGAGTTACGATAATTCCAGCGATCATGAGGCCAGGTAGTCTGGTGTTCTAAGCAGCAAAACAACAAGAGAGACACTATTTCAAACAAAGTGAGGAGAGAACCAACATACCTAGATTGTCTTCTGACCTCCACACACATTGTGGTCCATGCATTTCCCCACCCCTGCTGGGGGAATCTTTTCTTAAACCACTGAATCATATCCCATTGATATATACACAGATCACTTACCCATTCACCTAATAAAGGACAATGAGATTGTCCCAAGTTTAAGTAATTATGAATAATGTTAGTGTGAATATGTGCAGATTTTATATGGATGTAATATTTCTGTTTCTTTGGAAGAATGCCAAGGAGCATGATTATAAAATCATAATGCTAGGGAATGCTTAGTCTTCTGAGAAACTGCCCAGCTCTTTCCCATGTCTGTACCATTTTGTAGTCCCACTAGCTAAGATTAGAGTTCCTCTTGCATCTCATTTATACTAGCATTTGTTGTTGTTACTATGTAGTGCATTTTGACCTTTTACTACTTGCTTGTATACTTGTATAGGTAATAGAACTTTGTTTTAAAAGTCTTTATAGGGCTGGGGAGATGGCTCAACAGTTAAAGGTGATTGCTTATAGAAAGTCTTTTAGATACATATCTGATTATCTTATTACTATGTGAACTACACAGAAGATTTTCTAAAATCAACCACATTCTAGACCATCAAGCAAACCTTAACAAGTATTAAAATTTTGAAATAATTTCTTACATATTATTAAACATACTAGAATAATACTAGAAATTAATAGGAAGACTAGCCCCAGAAAAGATAGAAAAATTACTTGGAAGTGGAACAATAATGTACTATTGAACAAATAGAGTGACTGAATAAAACAGGGAAGAAATTGAAAAACTTCTTGAATTAAATGAAATAGAGAACACAACCTACCAGGACCTCTGAGATATAACCAAGGCAGATCTGGGAATAAAGTTTATTGTTATAGGTGTTCATATTTTTAAAAAGAAAAAGAGAGATTTCAATGAAATAAGCTCAATAAAATATGGCACAGTTCTAGAAAAACAAAATATAGCCAACTCTAAATGCAGCAAACAGCTAGAAGTAATATTCATTAGGAAATAAATCAATGAGATACACACCAGGAGAACTATACATTGAATTAATCAAGAGTTGGTTCTTCTAAAAGATTAACAAGCAGAGCACTGAAATATCTCAGTTGGAAGCGCATCAGATTAAAGAAAAATGATTAATGAGATTGATCAGTCCCTAGCCAAATGAACAAAAAAGTGAAGACCCAAATTAATAAACTCATAGATGAATTAGAAGTTGTTACAGAAGACTACAATGAAATCCAGAAGATTAGAAAATACTATAAAACCTATATTCCAATAAGGTGGAAAATATAAAAGAAATGAATAAATTTCTAAATGCTTATGACCTAGCAAAATTAAAGCCAGAAGATATAAACAGCCTAAAAATAGTCATAACAAAAAAATGAGATTAAAGCAGTGATTAAATGTCTTCCCACAAAAAAGCCCCAAGTGGGATGGACTTACTGCAGAATTCTACCAAATTTTCAAGGAAGATGTACTACCAACACTTCTCATACTGTTTCTCAAAATAGAAAGGCAAGGAGCACTACAAAACTCATTCTCTGAGCCAGTATTAACCAGATCTGAAAACAAGATAATGACAAGAGACAACCATAGACCCACTTTCCCTGATGAATGTGATACAAAAATCCTCAAAAAATACTCACAAACCAAGTTCAAGATCACATTAAGAGGACCATATATCACAACTATTCTTTTCTTCATCCCAGAGACATAATATTGGTTCATCATGTGTAAAGGAATAAATGTAATTTTCCATATAAATAAATTTAATGACAAATCACTTGACTGGGTTGGGGAGAAAGATTAGCAAGTAAGAATGCTTGTAATACAAGCCTGAGGGCTTGGCAGCACCTGATTCAACCTGAGTTTGATTCTTCAGCACCTATGTAAATACCCGTGCAGAGCCACACATACCTGTAACCAAGGACCTGGGCAAAACAGAATGAAGACTTGCTGGAGCTTACTGGTCAGCCAGTCTGATGGAAAACATGGTTCTGAGATGAGTGAGAGTTTCCACCTCAAAGGAAACACATGGGTGAGAAAGGGGGGGCACCTGATGTTCTCCTCTGGCTTTTCGCATCTGTGCTTGCAGTGCATTCACACACACACACACACACACACACACACACACACACACACACACACACACTAAACAAGACTCCTCTCCCTCCTGTGTGCACAGAAAAATAACAACAAAGATGAAATAATACAAGAGTTACATGATTGTATCGGGCAACACATCAAAAGCATTTGCCAGAGTCCAACATGCATTCATGATAAAACTGCCGAAGCAACAGGATGACAAACTTTTTATTATTTGTAATAAATAGGGAAACTTTGAGACCATTTCTTCTGAAGTCTAGAATCAGTGTTGCCCACTCTCTCTATCCTTGCTTAATATGGTGCTCAGTGTCATAGAACAATAAGACAAGAGAAAGATATAGAGGGGATAAAAGTTAAAAAGGAAGAAGTTAAATTGTCCTTATTTATTTATTTATTTGTAAACAAAGAGAGAGAACTCTAGATGCATGCACCATGTTGTGCACCTTGCTTATGTGGGTACTTGAGAATTGAACCCCAGTTCTTAGGCTCTGGAGGCAAGCACCTTAACCTTTGAGCCATCTCTCCAGCCCCAAATTGTCCCTATTTAGAGATGATATGATTCTATACTTACAGGCCCCATGGACCCCACAAGTAAACTTTTGGATTTGATAAAACACTTTCATTAAGGTTTTAGTATATAAAATCAAAAACAAAAATCAATAGCTTTGATCTGGAGAGATGGTTCAATAGTTAGGCACTTGTCTGCAAAGCCTAAGGACCCAAGTTCAATTCTCCAATACCTATGTAAGGTCAGATACACAAGGTGGTGCGCATGCATCTGGAGTTTGCAATAGCTACAGGCCCTGGTGTGCCCATCTGGTGTGCCCATTCTTTCTCTCTCACTTTCTCTCTCTCTCTCTCTCTCTCTCTCCCTTTCTCAAGCCTCTTTCTCTCTCTCATAAATAAATAAATAAATAAATAAATAAATAAATAAATAAATAAATAAATAATTTAAAAAATAAATAGTGGGCTGGAGAGATGGCTCAGAGGTTAAGGCACTTGTCTCCAGTGCCTAAGGCCCCGAGTTCAATTCCCCAGGAACCACATAAGCCAGACCCACAAGGTGGTGGCTTTGGTGTATTCTCTCTCTCTCTCTCTCTCTCTCTCTCTCTCTCTCTCTCTCTCTCTTTCTCTCTCTCTCTATCTCTCTGCTTGAAAATGAATAAATAAAATATGTAAAAATTAAATAGCAGTATTTTTCCCAGTATGACAGCAAAACTTGGCAGCATCACCCCAATATACTGGTATTGAAAGAAAGAATAATTCATGATGTGGGAATATTACATAGGGGTTCCAGAGAGCTGCTGAGGCTATCAGTGTAAGGCAGAATCAGAATTCCTGCATGGAGTCTTTGAGGCCACTGAGTGAAGCTGTGAATGTGAACCCTAACCTCAGTGGAGATGCCAGGATCATGGGATGTCTTCCATGTAAAGCTGTGAGCTCAGTATTGATCCCTATGCCTATAATTCAGGGGTCTATGAAAATCTTTTCCCTCCATCAACCATGATAGAGTGTTGATAGCCCCATTATTGTTTGGGTTTTGTGGAAGCCATCCCAGTCATTGTGAGGTCATGAATGTACATTCTTCAGCTGTCCTCCTCATTCTCTGGTTCTTATATTTCTCCTCATCCTCTCTTCTGCATTACTTTCTGGATCTTGGAGGAAGTTAAATACTTTGGAAAAACCACCCTAAGGCTCTATAAAGGGGGAGAAAATCTCCTCTCCACTTCCCTACCTTCCCCCCTTCCTGCCTTGCTGCTGGTGCTTGTCATGCATCATTGGCATTGAAACCAAGCTTCCTTGGCCTTCCAGCCTGGACTTAAGACCAGTGGCTCCATAGGAAGCCTTTAGGCCTTCAGTGCTAGATTGGGACTGCTGAGGCATCCAGCCATGTGGACTGAGCAGTGACTGGTTCCTTGACTCGGGCTTGCAGACTGCTATTGTGGGACTGCTGTGAGCTAATCCAATAAACCCCCTTTATGTTACTACAATTCATTCTGTTGATTCTGTTCCTCTAGAGAACCCTGACTAATACAGAATTTGATACCAGGAATGGTTCTAGAGAAACAGAATTGTAAGAATGGGTTTCTTTAGTGCCCTTGGTGCTATCTGGTGTCGGGTCTCCAGTGCTGTGAAAGGCTCTGCTAGTGATAGGAGAGCACTGATACTGGTAATATGGAGAGCACTTGTAATCCATGGAGTGCTTGGTGAGATGGATGTATTTGGTGATCCTGAGTCACCTCTTGTGAGGAGTAAGGAATTTAGTGACTCAGCATGTAAAACTTTTGAATATATGTGGAAAAGCAAGGTGCATAATGATGTTAGTTGGTTGCTTCTGGCATCGCTAGATAAATTTCTAAGAGACAAGCAAAAGCTTGGAAAGGAAATTTCCCATCTTAAGACCCACACACATGATCTGAAGGTTTCTTAGTGTGCTGGAGGAGTTTTCTCTCTGGCCATAACAGGACTCAAATTTCAGAAAACCAAATTCAAGCTCTCATTGTGAGATTGGCTAACTTGCAACACAACTTCAAGTCCCAGCCTCAGAGGCTATCAGAAGTTAAATTGAAGGCACTGATTGGAAAGGAGTGGAATCCTTCAACTTGGGATGTGGATGTGTGGGAAGACCCCAAAGAATCTGGGGACATTGAACCCTCAGATTCTGAGGAAGTTATTTTGCCTAAGGAAGTAGTCTCCCCTCCCTTAGCAGCAGTTGCATCCCCACCCAAGCCCTAAAGTATTATCCTTTTCATCCTTGCCTGAGGAAATTAATCCTTCTCAATGATATCTATTCACAATTAGATTGTTTCTGGACTGAGGAGAAAAGTGAACTTTAATATCAACTTGACCTTTTCAAGTGCATAGTGTGTGGCTCTTAAAATGTCATTGACCATGGACTCATGGCAGGAGCAGCCGTCTTTCCAGGGCAGAGTTATCTTGATTATCATTGGTGCAGTGAGGGATTTTCAAGTCAAGTGGAAGCCTGCACAATGGCCTGAGGTTGGAGGAGGCCTTAAAGGGACACATTGGCTTTAAATCTGATCCCCTCTGTCTTCTGTGTGATTGACAGCTGTCAGGTATTTTGCTGCTTAGTGAGAGGCTGGCCAGCAAGCATTCTCTATTGGGTGTTAATGTGAGGGGCAGTGAGTGAATGAGTATGTAATAGAGAGAGAACCCAATATTTGGATTTGAGAAAACTTTCAACAATTGCCTTTTACCAATCCCTGTTACTATAGTACATGACTTTCTTG
>PVHP010012445.1:0-42849 GCA_004024765.1 Zapus hudsonius
AAAAACACATGTGTATTTCTCAACAAACTATGCCATCCCCACATAGTATCTGTGTTCCCTGTGACCCAGTGAAAAGTGAGGTGGAGAAAGGAGAATCTAAAATCAAGAAGCCGAAGCACTTCTGCAGAGCAATGAACTCTCTTTCACAGAAAATTCAAGTAGACACATCAGAGTAGCCCATGAACTTCAACATGCTCAGTGTCTCCTCTGTATGCAAAAAAACCCACAGTTACATAAACACAATACACACACATTCAAAAATAAAGCAAAATGAAAATAAACTAATGAAAATACCAACAAAATGTATGGTAGAGAAATACTGTACTTAAGACTATCATAATATTTCTTACATTTTAATGTTTAACTAATTGTAAACTTTCCAGTATGAACATTTTGCATAATGTGTATGTATCTATTGGGTTTATATTGTTATGTTCTCTCTCCCCTCCAACCATCCCTCTATTAGTCCTCCTCTGTGGGTTTCTCAATATTTACTCTTGCAAAATTGATGGGTTTCATGATGGCATTTTCTCATGTTATTCATTCTACTCTGTTCTCATTTGTTCCCCTCTTCCACTTCCTTCCTCTGTGTCCACCCTTTCTCCTCTAGGGTCCAGTAGTTATTACCCACTTCTGCTTTATAATTGTTGGATTCCATTACTCTGTCTTTTTCCCAACTCCCTAAAGACCTCCTCCCCTACATCTATGATCCCCTGTCTCAACTTCAGGCCAACAAACAGGATTCTAAGTACTCACACACATCTTCATAGCTGGGATGTGCAGCCTGTTCACTCCTATTTAAGATACTGCAGGCTTTAAATTTCTATCTGATGGAATTAATTTTAAGATATTGTTTCATTTCCAAATATGATTCAGTCTACCACAGGATCACTCCTTAAGCAGTGTATTATTGCCTGTCAATCAATCAGACAATTAATTTATCTTTAAAAACCAGATTCTCCAACCTAGAATGAGAGAGTTAGGGTTCAAGATCCAGTTGAAAGTGACTTCCAGAAAGATTCCAGAATTCTCCTTGTGAAAGAGAAGTGAGGTACCTGACAGACAGATGAATCACCTCTATCAATTCTTCAAGGGACCTGCAGACAATCAGAGAATGTGAGAAATTAAAGATGAGTGGTCTGCATTTATGACCTATAAATCAAATTCAGCCATAAATAAATTGTATTAGAACATAGCCAGGTTTACTCACTTACATATTAGTTTTGTACTATGCTGACTAAGTTGACTTGCTGCAATATGAGACCCATTGACCTGAGAAATCCAAAAATACAAAACCTCTGACCTTTTATACAAATGTTTAGTGCAAAATAAATGTAATTGTTGTAAAATTCCCTTCCCTGTGGATATCTATTGACTTAAATAAGTGAAGAAAGGTATGTGAATAATTAGTGGAGGGTTTTCATTAGGGAAAATCATTAAGTAACTGAATAGTAAATTATACATTAGTTTTAAAAATCATTAGATTATTGACTATTAATAGATTGCATAATTTTTCAAAATACTAAAAATAGAAAATTTACAGTTGAGTTAAATGGTGATATTTTGCCAAAGCTCAATGACATTAATTACGAAAATGCCACTCGGTATATTATGTAGTGCCATGGTGATTGCAATTCTATGTTAATGCAATTGTTTGTTTGTTTGTTTGTTCGTTTGTTTAAAAGAGATTACCATTATCCACTTTGGCTACATTCGTGTGTTGTTAGCTTAATGCATATTGACTTATTTTTAAAAAATCAAATATTGTAACTCACCTCTTCATAAGTAGATTGTTTTAGTTATTTCTCTTTAAACATCTTTCCTTTTCTTGTCCCATGTTAGAATTAGGTAATTCTTTCAGGTTCTTTAAGCAAGTAAAAACATAAAAAATATTGGTGTCTACTCACGCATATGAATATGTCAAAAGGGCCTTGTTTTCAGTAAAGCTGTATACCTTCTGTATGTTCATACCTAGAATTGACTATACAGTTTTCCAATGAAAAAATTCTTTAAAATTAGTTTCCTTTAATTTGGAAGTGTTAAGAGATAGCAGGCTTAACTCTAATTCAAATTAAAATTCCCTAATAATTGTAGATATGTCACCACATATTATTGGTATTCAGATAATTTTTCATACATTTAGCTCTTTCTGTTTAATTTGAAGTATCAATTTAACACTGCTCAATTATAGTGATTTATACCTGATGATTTTAAATATATACATAAATTTTATTTTAGATATAATGCTCTACTTTGAAAATATATGAAGACATATTTTCTGTTATGTGAAAGTAATATTAATATGGATTTTTCAAATCTGTTTTCAAAATTTTTCTACTTCCTAATGATTCTAAATTTTACCTATAAAATATAGAAATGGATACACAATTCTTTTGTATATATACATATTATATATATATTTGAGAAAGTATGAGAGAGAGAGAAAGAAGAAGACAGAGAGAAAGAATGGGTGTGCCAGGGCCTCCAGCCACTGCAAGGGAACTCCAGACACATGCACCACCTTGTGCATCTGGCTTTACATGGGTACAGAGGTATCAAGGGTCCCCTGCCACAAGGACTGAACCAGACGGCCCACGGAGGAGGATAGCTGATTGGGGATGGGGGGGGGCATTGGGGATAACAACTCATTGTTTGCCCACTGAATAATGTAACTCATTATGGACAATAAATATATATTTAAGACTTAAAAAAAATTCCGGTCCTTCTGCTTTGCGGTTAAGGTCTAACACTTTAACGGCTAGTCCATCTCTCCAGCCCGGGGTACATGATTCAATGTTGTTAAAAATATTAAATCAGATCTCATATATATATATATGTGTGTGTGTGTGTGTGTGTGTGTGTGTGTGTGTGTGTGTGTGTGTGTGTGTGTGTGTGTCTACAGATACGGACACTTTAGCGGCTACCAAACATGACATTTAGGAATTTTTAAGACCATCACAGAATGTCCATAATTACATCTTGAATCATGAACACAGAGCTTATAAGATTCAAAAGGTATAAATTTAAGAAGCTCTTTATTGTTCATTGGAGTATAAAGACAAAAGAATGAGAATAAAGGAAGATGAAAACTTTACCAAATACCTACTATGTTAGGCATTGTGTTTAGTGCTTGGTTGTAGCTTGGGAAAAAGCATTCAACAGGAAGCAGTTCATTGGAGGAAAAGTTTTATTTCCACTTACACTCTCAAGAGGAAGCTTTGTCATGGCTTGAAATCTTGGCAGAAAAATAGCCAAGCATGACATCTTGTCAAGATCAGCTTGTGAACATAATTAGGAGTGAGCTGGCTAGCACTGGCGAGGGGGCAGAGTATGGATTCCAATGCCTGCTTCCAGTAAAATATCTCCCCTACCAAGGCTCCAAAAGAGTCCCTCAACTTTCCCAAATTATCAATAGCTGTGAGACCAAGTGTTCAAAGCACTTGAGCCTACAGGAAGCACTTCATTCAAACCAAAACAATGAAACAGAAATAAGTGTCCTCTGTTCTTATCAGCTCACAGCTATACGGTGAAAGCTATCGTTAGACACAAAAGGCCACAATTGCTTCTCATTCATAAATGCAGCCCAAGGGGAAAAATACTGCTGTAGTTCAAGGTGTGTCTGTTATAATTATAAATTTTCTCTCATCCTACTTTGGAAAATTTCATGGCCACCTCTTTGAATTAAAGTTCTGCTCAGCAGAGGCTCTGCACACCTGGAAAACTACAACCTTGAATATAACTCAAGTTCAGCCAGGTAGAAAACATAATCATTGGCTCTTCCAAATGCACCAAACCCTCAAACACAAAAGATAAAATGAGACTTCTCATGAAAAATTTCTTGGGCTTAGGGGAATTCTATAAAGCCCAGAAAATACAGAGAAACTAACGGATCAGGTCAGATGCAAACACTGAACCTCTTACTTCAACTGGAGGTAAGGACAACCCTTGGTTTTTGGCTAAGTCCACTTCATTATGAGGAAGAATGACTTCTTGGGGCTGTGAAGGTTGTAGTATTCCCTATCATACTAAAACTTCATTCCAATTTCTTATCCTCATAAAATTCCTTAAAAAGCATGTATGCACATTTCAATCAGCCCTAAGAGTGAGGAGCATTTTCATGCCTTAAGAAGAATAAGGATATTCTGAGTGACCATGTAAATCTTGTTAAGGCAAGAAATGCCTTACTTGAGGTGAGGAAGTTTAGAGTGCTTTCAGGAAGATAATCACCCCCCAAAAATACCAATCCTTTATGTCAGGGACCATTTAAACACATGTGAATAGATTTCATCCCTGAAGTGGACACACTAAGTAGATTTTGTATAATTTTTTCTTTAAAAATAATAAACTTGGGGCAGAGGAGATGGTTCAGCAGTTAAGGGTGCTTGCTTGCAAAGCCGGTTGGCCCAGGTTTAAATCCCCAATACACACATAAACCCAGATGCGTAAATTGATGTATGAGTTTGGAGTTTGCAGTGACAAGAGATCTAGTGCTGCCATATTGATTCATTTATCCATTCACTCATTTTCTCTCTCTCTTACTCTCTATCTCACACACAAATAAAATAAAAATTTACAAAACAAAGCAAAAGCAATAAAATCAATGCTCAGAAAATCATGAGTTTTATGTTCACAGGCACAACATATGAGGGTTAATGCCAATCAGATCTTTTTGAGTTTAATGCCCTTGTTTATTTTCTTCTACCTTAGAAAATTATAACATGTATAACAGAGAGGGGGTAAAGAGGGAATTAGATAAGAATACCTCTCCCCAACTTTTTGTGTTTTAAGGTTGGTAGATCAGTGTGCACATGTTCTTGGCTAGGTAATTTTTTTTTTGTAGCCAGAGGAGATTTAAAAAAATGAAATGGTACAACAGAATTGTTCAATTCTTCTAAGCTAATTATATGATGCAATAGTTCATGTTAAAACATAGAAGAATACATATCTACTTAATACTATGTCTCGTGTAGCCCAGGCTGGATGCTTATCCCCTTACCATGGGCTAGGAGTACAGAATGTGACACCACACCCACCTTCTAACAGGATCTTTTAGAAACAGGATATTTCTCAGAAATCAATTTCTCAATGAAAATAACTTACTAGGTCTGTAGTATCTTTAAATCCAACAGAATTTTCAGATGAAGAGAATTCTCTAGATTTTCCTTAAATCCTCAGTGACATTACACAATTGCAAGGGCTCAAATGACTCAAGGTGTAGCCTGAACAGTGCCTTAGATGCTAAGGAGAGTTTGGGTTGCTTGTGTGCAGGTGGGTGGCATCTGTCATTGCAGTATGTCATATGTTTGTAAACAATAAAGCCATAGACTGAATTCACATATTTAAGACTTGACAGACCCAAGATCCACATGTTCTAGTGGATTCTCAAAGACAAATGACCAAAACTGCCTTCCTTTCAAATCTCCAGCCAGCAGAATTCATCACTCAGGTGACCACTGATATCTGGGTCAAAATTGGGAAACGTACTGTCAGAGCTACTAGCACATCGCCATCACTGTTTCCTCTCAGGATGCTACAGTGAAAAGATCATTCTGGACATTGTCCTCTGGACAGATCTATTCTTCTAGTAGTCTTCAGTTCCAATTAATACAATTTCACGTGACTTCACGGATATGGAAGTATGTTTATCTGCACCTAGGCTACTTGGTGAAAAAAGAAACAAAACATAAAATTGTCTTTAAGATTCTAAAATATGACCACTGAAAGTAAGAATAACCATTGATTTTGTTATGCTAACTGGAAAATTAATTAAAAATTTAAAATGTAAAACCCTACTTCTACAGTCAATATATCTTGACCATAAATTTTACATTACCTTTATCTAATATTTAAATAAAAAGTCTTACAAAAAATACAAACACTACATGGAGTTTATTTTAAACTTGTACTCCAGTACATTTTTTGAAAAGCAAAAAGAGACGTGGGATTTGAAATTCATATTGTGAGTCAGTGGTGAGGAAAGGGGGCCAATTTGCATGATGCTGTTGTCTTTTGCCTTGAAATCATATTTTATGTAGCAAAACTCTAGCTAAGGACATGGAGAACTGTACCAAGTCTGAAAAAAAAACAGTATCTATCAGATCATAAATATGTATGAGTGAAATAAGTGGACAGCAGAATACTCCTTAATCTAGAAACACATAATTTAAAAGCTTCTGATGATGAACAGTTTCATTATGCCATGTATTTATTCAATAGCAAAATTTCTACCCTATTAAATTAAGTAATTTATGTAATAAATCCTTGTATCACTTTTATATAATTATATAACTCATAAACCAGGTCCTCTTCAGTAAATCATATTTTATGGTTAGGAGTGTCCTCCTTCCACACAATAATCCTATGAAGGAACATCCTTTTCTATGCCTGCATACAAGTGGCTTACCCAACTTACTATTATCATGGCTATCATTAATTCTAGCATCTATAGTATTTGGAGATTTTATCTAGATGTTTACAAATTATATTAGCCTAAGGTTTTTCTCACACAATTTACTAAATTTTTCTGAGTCACGTACTATTTATTTAGCACTTCTGTGCCAAGCTCAGTGCTGGGGTTTGTTTTTATTATTTTATTTTGATCTCACTTAGTTTTTTTATTAAGTTCATGATTAAAATAAACACACATATGTATAATAATATGAACTAATGTCATGTGTGGTGATTGAAATGAAATATTCATAATAGGCTCATGTGTTTTGAATACTTAGTACCCAACTGGTAGCAGTTTGGGAAAGTTGCAGAGCCTTTGGGAGGTGGAGCCTTACTGAAGGAGTTGGTCACCTGAGGTGTGCCTGGGGACTTTATAACCCAGCCTCCTTGCCAGTGCTAGGTAACACTCTTCCTGCTACCCCCCGGCTGCTGTGGCAAGACATGGCACCCAGACTCTGCTCTTCCATGCTCTCTCTACCATGATGAAACTTCCCTCTTTAAACTGTAAGCCGAAATAAACCCTCCCATGAATTGCTTTTGGTCGGGTGCCTTGTAGGAGCAATGAGAAGGTAATTACTATATCATGCTTATAGGTAAAGGTGGAAATATCAAAAATGAATAACATAAGCTTAAATTAGTAGTAGTGCCAACATTTATGTTGTCAGAATTCAAGAAGTGTCTTTTTAAATGCATATTATTTTGTCCCCTCAAATAAAAATGACCATATAATTACGACAAATTATATAATACATAATGATAAGAATTTCTACAAGAAAAACTAGAAATTTTAATGCTTTATATCTTACATATTTCAAAGTGGCCAATATGTTTATTTAAAATTCTTAAACACTACATAATTCAATGACATATAATTACTTCATTGTGTCTTCTTAAAGATAGCAGAGTTATTAACTATTAATTATACAAAATAAAAATAATTGATTCAAAGTTAGACATGGTTTTAAATACCAAAACTCTTTTAAACTCAATGAAAAGCCATGAGACACTGAACTAAAACTTTCTTAGGATACTATTCTGTACATTTCAATATTAGTTTGTTAAACCCAGAAGTATATAGCTGTGTTCTTTACAACTAATTTAATCTTCAAAGTTTCCTGAAAAAAAATTCAGAAGGAAGAGATATTAGGAAAAAGGAATTAAAGGAAACATGACTTTGTTTCTAAAATGTAAGAGTAGAAACAAAATTTTATCTGTAAAAAAGGAAGATAGGAGAGGAGAAAAGCCAGTGTCCTTAAGGCAGAGAGGGAGAAGCAGCTGACACATGTCTTTCACTCCAAGAAAATATTACTGTAGACAAGCCAATCTGCAACTGCCTACCAAAGACATAACCTTCACAGTCACCTTTAGCATATCATCAGGTCTATATCCTCTCAATAATGGGAATACACTCTGTGGGGATATATTGGGAGTGACACCTGTCTTAAAAGATTAAGCCACATTTTTCTAGAAGCAGCTCACACTGACATTATAAACAATAAAGTATTTTAGTGTTTACTTCTAATCTTAGACCTTTTCTCATTATAGATATAGGACATTGATTACATCCCTTCATTACTTTCTGTATCTCTTCCTTCTGGGTCCATGTCTTCTCCCACTTTCATCAGCATCCCAGGACAGATTAGGCAAATAAACTAGTAATTCAAGGAAACTTGTGATTGTTAGTTTTTTTTTTTTCCAGATAGATGAACTGTGTATGTTTTCTCACCATGTCTGTATGGACCTGGGGAGTGACTGTCACTTTCTCTCTAACAGCTGCAGGCCTCTGCATTTGGTTTTGAGCTGTGTGGATTCCTGGCCATGTCCTTGGAGTCCCTTTATCTCCACAGACCACATATCACAAGAAGAGCAGAAAGAGGTAGAGACGTGTCCACTATTCCATTAGAGATCTGCAGAGGGAATTTGGTAAGAAAACACAGTGTCTCTCTTTGCAAACTGCAGCTCATTCTTCTCTTTTCACCTCTGAGCCTTTCGGATTCCCTATTACTCTTACTTGACTTTCCTTTTTGAGGGCCACAGGGGTGACCAACCTTTTGGCATTGCAATGTGGTCATTTATGGCTGCTTTGTGCCACATTCAGAGCTATCCTGTGATGCATGAAGCCAGTGGGCTGTAATTGGAAACACCCATGAGTTTAGGACGTCTCAATTCTTTTCATGTGTCTCACTCTTACTTACACATACATACCCCCCAAGGAGAACTTTGGCTTATCAAGTCAAAGCCAGTAAGAATGACATTATTTCCCAGGTACAACAACTACATATCTGGTTTCAGTTTAATTGCAAGGACCTTGCATACCAAGACAAAAGCAATTTTATCCTGGCTGGAATACACATGTTCTAATATGAAGTTGTCTTTTTTGCCCACAATGCATTGGTGATCGCCACCATTCATGGAATCCAAATGCGTAATTCAATCTCATGACAGCCCATGTCATAGTTCTGCTTATCAAGGAATTAATTTTATATAAAAGAAAATATGTCTATCAGCTCCTACCTATAGTATTATCTGGTTTTCCCATGTACTGGAACAGTTATGGCAAGAGTGGGAAGAAAACACCAAATACACTTTCTTCAATGGCTTCTTTTGTGATGCTGGTTCTGGGAGCTGCAAACATTTACCAGCTGGAAGCACATTCTGCCCTGAGATCAGCACTGGAGAGATATTAAGGAAGAAGGAAGTCATCTTTCTGACTGTTCTTCTCTGGGCTCTTGAAAAGTGACTTCTTTTTATTTAATCTTTATTATCCAAAAATAGATACACTGTATGAGCAAATAATGTGTTGGTATCCCCATTTCCCTCCTCCCTGTCCCCAATCTGCTGGGTATCCTCCTTTGTGGGCAAAATGGATCAGTCCATGGGGTAGGAGGTTATGAATAGCCCAGGAGTCAGTCAGGTTCCACCCCCTCCTTTGTATATTGTTGCTGAGGGGGACAATATCTCTGGAAATTCTCCCCCACCTTGGCTCTTAAATTCTTTCCACCCCCTCTTCTGAAGCGTGACTTCTTGATCTATAAAAGCAAGACATGCAGTGGTGATCACCCTCCCTCAAATCTGCTCTTGTATGGACCAGCTCTGAATTAGCTGTGACCAGTTACAGCCACATTTCTCTACACATTTACTAATCACATGATCAATAACACCTTTTTAAATGTCTTAAAGTAACTTAAAAATTACCGATGGATTAAAATAAAATATATATCTTCTAAATACTAGGGAATAAAAAATAATCAGATATAATAAAGTTAAAAGAATGAATTAGACAAAATCAAAGTTGTTTTTCCCATTGTCATGAATATTCATTTGCAGAGCCTCCTGTCTTATTGAAATATCAGTGTCTTATTATTCATGACTGGTAACATGAAGCAGAGATGAACAAGGGCCCTCCTGGACCTGTTCTCAGGAGACAGCTAATGTGGATAGGAACATTTGATTGGTTTTCCTCCATTTTGCAAATCAGATGCCCAAGAACACTGATTTCTCTGAGCTTTCACATAGATGTCTCAGGTTCTGTTTGGTTTTATTTTGTTTTGTTTGGAAGACTTAATTTTACTGGCCTAATAATTACAGGGACCAAGAAAAAAGTATGATTTATGCTGGAATACGCCTTCTCAAAGGAGACTTAAAGGCCACCTGGGAGATAGCTCAGCAGTTAAGATCACTTGCTGTGCAAGCATAAAGGTCTTGAAGGGACTGAGACCACCCAAGTTTCATGTCACAGTACCTTTGCAAACAGTATGGTGTGGTCATGCATGCATGGAAACCTGGCCCTGTGTGGTGCAGAGACCAGAGAATCACTGGAGCTGGCTGACCAAAAAAGGTGACAAAAATGGCAGCCTTAGACTGAGTGAGAGACTGGCCTCCAGGAAACAGGCAGATAAGCAAACAGAGGAGGCTACCTGGGCTGGAGAGATTGCTTAGTGGTCAAGGCATTTGCCCAGGTTTGAATCCCTGGTATCCATATAGAGACAGACTCACAAGATGGTGAATGTATCTGGAGTCCACTGACAGTGTCAAGAGGCCCTGATATACCTATTCTCTCTCTTGCTCTCTCTCTCTATCTTTCTCTATTTCTCTCTTGCTATCTCTCTCTTCTGCTTCCTCTCCCCGTCCTTGCAAATAATAAAAAAATTAAATATATTTTGTGAACCTTCCCAGACTAAAGCATAATCAAAACTTATATTAAATTGCCACAAAATAAGTAATAGGAAAGCATAGCATGTTATAGTGTAAGGAAAGGGTTCAGATGAAAATATAATTATCTCCCAGTGAACACACACGTTCACAAAGAAATATGACCCTATATCACCAGCCAGATCACTTTTCCCTTTTATGAAACAGGAAATTTAAAACACACAATTTATCCTACCTGTTGACGTAATATAAATGAAGGTGGATTCAGTTTAACCACTCCTCTTCAGATTTACACAATGGGAAATTGGCAAATGTGGAGCATATCTGCCAACAAATCAGACTGACATTCACCTGAAATCCTGTGCATCATATGTCTTATGAAGAAATACATCATGCAACAACTGTCAGAGCTAATAATGATTTATGAAAGTTTGGATGTCTTGCCTTTCCTGAAATAGGAAAGAAATCATATGCATACCTCATTTTAATATTTGTGGCAATTGTATGATTCAATCACTCTAAGAATCACTTTATATATCTACTGACTGGATGTAATATTATCTACCTCATATCATCATTGAAAAAATAATATGACTTAGCTCAGTCCATGGACTTCCATACGCATTTGTAAATACTAATTTTTATTGTTTGAAGGATTAGTTTTATCAAAAGCAGATTAAGAACTTTCTGTTCCCATACCCATCATCATTTTGTTGCTTCTGTTAGAATAAAAGTAATTCACAAAATGAAAAATTAAGCCTGTATCTCCTTAAGGTAGTCCTGCTGTGAGTACCATCTATACTGAAATAACATTCCTTCCTCAACAACCTGTATGTGTCAGTGTTACATTCCTTCCTCAGGAACCTATACACATTAGTGTTACATTCCTATCTCACTTGTGACATACAAGAAAGATTCCTGGAGTTAGTATTTCAGCAGGATCCTGTCCTATCTGAATCAAAATGTAACAGGTGTATATGTCAAGTTAGTCTGAAAAGCAGTATTGAGCACTTACTAATACCTACAGATATACATGAGGTCTCATGGGGAAAACACACTGCATTGTGTGTGGAAATCAGTACCCTAAACCATTATTGAGGACCAATTTGTATGCATTCAAATTGAAACAAGCAGCATCATTCACAGAGAGTTTAGGTGGAAATACCCTTTGAAATAGAAGCAATATGTTTAAAGTCCAGATCATTAGTTCAGAGTTATTTAATTGCATCAATAGCAATTGCATGTTTTTCTGGTCCAAGTTACAAAACCCACAGAAATTGACAGTTGTATTCAAATAAGCAATTGTACAAATTATGCAAATGTCAGTGTGTCATTTGGAGATTCACGCAGTTTCAGATCTCTCTCTTCAGGCAGTCTCTGGGATCATCATTAGTTGTATGAACTTTAGCCTATGTCCCTTGGATAAAATTGTTGCTCTTCTATATAAAAACTTGGATATTATTCAAACTTGCTTCAGGTGTTTAGAAGTTTAGAGTATTCTTACAGAAGTAAGTTTTTATCTAGTTACTTTTGAGTATAGTCTGAGTATGTACAACTCCCTGAATTACTTGGGATGGCTATGTTACTGGAAAGTGATATTATTCTCATTTTTAGAGATGATAGGATTTCTGAAATATTATAATGTATAAAATATTATGGCAGACTCAGTGCAGTAAGCTTTGCAGATAGAAAAAACACATGCATTTTTTAAAACCATTCAGCAGAGAAAGGATATTAAATGAGTAAATTTTTACAACCAGGTAGTGCAAAAGGGATCTCTGAAAGCACTTTAAAGGAGTTAAAGTCCTCTCAAGGATGCAATGAACAATTATTAGTAGTAATTTCCAAATTTTTTTCAAAATGGAGCTGATATTACCAGTTGCCACTTTTGAATGGATATATTCAGCTGAGAGGATTTTTAAAAAGTAAATCACTCAACTACTGTACTAATATGTATTCCATGTGTTTGCTTCATTTTAACTGTGAGCAATTTTATAGCATATTACAGATTCATGAATATCACATAAAATTCTTTGAGAGCTTAGTGATAAAAGATTTTAGTTTCAAAAGTATTATCTATTTTTCTTTTTATTGAGAATTTTCATACATGAATATACAGTAATTTGAACACAAGTCCCTTCCATTATCTTCTTTTGTGCCTGTAAAAATGTTGATGGGCTCAGTATTGTGCAGGTAGGTCTTAGGGATATTTTGACAGCCCACAGCTGCTATCAGGTCATGAATGCAATGGCTGCTTCATGTCTGAAGGATAGTGTCCCAAAGTACTCCTTTCTACTGGCTGGCTCTTACATGCTTTCCACCCCCTCTTCCACAATGTTCTCAGACACTAGTAGGACATGATATAGATGTGTCATTTAGCACTGAGCACTCAGCAGCCACTTATTCTCAGACCTTTGGTCAGTTTTGAGTCTTTTCAGCACTCACTGCCTTTTGCAAAAAGAGGCTTCACTGGTCAAGAGTGAGAGCAACTCGCATCTGTGGGGATTAACATAATATGAAATTTAGGGGTGATTTGGTGAGCATACCATAGCGACTCAATCAAACAATAGTAGTAACCCTCCACCCTAAGATCTACCACCTTCTTAGTCCTAGGCTTTTGACTAAGTTTATCATACATGGATTCCATCTCATCAAGCAAAAGCAAAGGGGGTTACCCCCATAACAGTTATGCCACTGTTGCACAAGTACTACACCCCATTTCACTGGTCACTTGTAGAGCAAGCAGGGAGAATCCATCATTGGATGAGATCATTGATGACTCTTCTACTTTAGCATGCAGAGCACTTTCTCACACTATGACAGTTTCAAGAAGAGGGGAAATTTCCAACTCAGTTCCAATTCAGTTATATCCTACCCTGCAACTGCTGCATGCAGTGTCTTTAGCAATAGGGTCTCACCATCTAGTTCCGGTGGGGAACAAAGAATGTTGGCAAGAACCTGCATTATTGTGGGAAACTCAGGAGCCTCCCTGACCAACAATTAACTGGTAGGCATACCACCTATGGAGCTGGAGTTTTCCTGCAACAAACTATGTCTTGAGAAAGCAGCAATGTCTACCTCCACAGGGAGAGATCTCTCTCTCTCTCTCTCTCTCTCTCTCTCTCTCTCTCTCTCTCTCGTTCAGTCATAATTGTAATTTTAATTAGTAAACATAGAAGTGGGCTGCCCTATGGCTTTTTATAATTTCTTTAGTTTTGACTAAAACCCCTCTACCCTCCATTCTCTTCCCTGGACCCTACTTCTGACCACTAGCATTGCTCCCCTTTACTTACATGCCTTTCTCAGTTGCCCATGCCCTTCCCTCACTCCCCCCCTCCCAGACACACACACACACACACACACACACACACACACACACACACATTGCTCCTTTGTAGCTTCCTGGCCTCTACTGTGCTTTACTTGAATTTGCCTACAAATCTTAAAAGTAGAAGTTAGAATCTGCATATGAAAGAGACTATGTAGTGTTTGACTTTCTAAAACTGGGGGACCAACAGCATGGGTTGCCAGCAGACAAACTACAGAATGGGAGAAAATCTTCAACAGCTATATATCACAAAAAATTAATATCTCAAATACACAAAGAACTCAAAAAACCTAAGTATAAAATCAAACAACCCAATTAAAACATCTACTATGGAATTTTTAATACTTACCTTTTCATTTCTGGAACAAAACACCAGACCAAAGAAGCTTATGGTAGGAAAAGCCTACCATACACACATCATACACACACACACACACACACACACACACACACACAGAGAGAGAGAGAGAGAGAGAGAGAGAGAGAGAGAGAGAGAGTCATCCTTCTCCTGGCAAAAATCTCTTTGCATATAGTGCCTGAGCTATGTCTAATTAAAGATTCCCTCATGTGAGTCATTCACTTTGTGTTCTATGAAGCAAGTAAGAGCTAAATAATGACATGGAGACTAACAATGTGGTTTATTTTGACATGTGAATAGCTTTAATTGAATGTCCAATGTCATGTGAATTACCAATTTGTCTAATTTCTCTTGCGCAAATGTGGGAAAACTAAATATGAATATGGATAAAGGAAAAGTACTCATTAGAATGCATGTTAAAATTCATGAATTACTACACCTTGAAACACATGTAAGAACCATGAGAAGATGCTGAGTCCAAAATATTTTAAAGCATTTTATATAGAGTATACCTTTTGTACAATGCATAATTTATACCATGAAGTACAATTAAGATTTATTTATGTTAAAATATAATAATAATTTCATTTCAAAATTCAGATTAACAATTTTCATGAAGCACATCTTTTCTTCCTCTTTGCTAGACACACAGCAAAGTTAAGTTTCTGGCCTAGAACTAAACACAAGAAATGAAAGAGATAAGATCAAAGTATCTGGAAAGTAGAATTAATGTTACTGAACAGAATTGAGGTTAAAACAGGATGATATCCTCATATAGGTTAAAGCCAAATATTGGTTTTGAATCACACCTTTGATAACAAAAACTGTAAGAGTAATAAACTGGGAATATGCATTAGTAGCAGAAATAATGTTTTATTTATAAGCCTAGATTAGCTCAGTGCTAAAGTTTTTTAACATTCATTCTATTAATAAAAATTAATTTTAATTAGAAACAACATTGAAAAATTTATATATACCAGTTGACAGAAAAATATTTCAATTTACTAAAATTTAATTATTTTCAGATGGAGGATCATAATAAATAAGTTTTTAAGAATGATAAACTATTATTAAAGTCAATAAAATTCATCATGTTTGAGCAAAAAAAGAAAATTTGTGTACAAAGATAAGTAAAGGTAGCTGAAGATTTTTGCTAAAGTATCAATATCTATATGTTTTTAAATTTCTTAGAAGACCAAAATAAAGTAAGAAATCTCTAAGCCTGTAATATTATTTTTAAAAAATTCTACAAAAAATTACACTTTGTATAATTATAACCTTTAGCCTCAATTAAAATTGACAGAAGCAGATGTTCAATAAGCACTCACTCCTAATTCAACTGAGAACCAAATATCTAGCCAAGTCAATAACGGAAAAAGTCAGAAAGAAATAGAAACATTGGATGAGAAAAACAAGATGGCATTACTTTCTGATGCTATGCTATCTTACAAACAAGATACAGAGAAACAATATTTGAATTAATTTTCAGAAGGACACAGACACGAAACAATAATAGTAAATAGATTTATACTACTATTAAGTAGTAAAAGAATATAATGACAAGAAGACATTATTAGGTGAAATTTTGGTGATACAAAAAAAGCATACACAGGAATTAACATATCTGTATGCATATGAAAGGTTATATAGGCAATTTTAAAAGGTTTTCTTAATTACATCTTCAATCTCTGTGGGTGTGATAGGTCTATTTAATGCTTTTATCTGCTCTGGGTTAAGCTTTGGCAGTTGGTAGGTGTCCAAAAACCTGTTCATTTCTTCCAGGTTCTCTAATTTTGTGGAGTAGAGGTTTTGGAAGTATGACCTGATGATTCTTCCAATGTCTTCCGGATCTGTTGTGATCTCACCATTGTCCTTTCTGATTTTGTTGATTTGGGTTTTCTCATTTCTTTGTTTGTTTTAAAAATATTTCATTTATTTATCTATCTACCTATTTATTTATTTATTTATTTACATGGAGAGATACAGAGAGAGAGAGAGAGAGAGAGAGAGAGAGAGAGAGAGAATGGGTAGACCAGGACCTCTGTCCAACACAAACTCCAGATGCATCTGGCTTTATGTGGGTATTGGGGCTGTTAGGCTTCACAGGCAAAACACCTTATCAGCTGAGCCATCTCAGTCTTCAAAAGGTTTTTATAGGGCATAAAATGTGAACAACTTATATGTGTATTCTAGCTAAAAATCTATTATCAATTCATGATTTTTCGCATTACTGATAATTTTTACATATTCCGATGGTTGTTACAGATACTTAACTGAAAAATAATAAAATCAATATGAAAATATTTTGGCAGGTAATGTTGAAATTAACACAGAAAGTTAATCAATGTGCCACCTTATCAATATGAAAAGATCATTACTGTTCTAGCAGCATTTCCAATCACAAGAACAGATTCTCACAGAGAATAGAACCTGGGGGACACATTGGAGGGGATTATGCGACAGAAACAATACAAAGATGAAAGAAGAAATGTGGAGAATTTAAATATGCTTATTTATACTCAGATGAACAAGACTTAAGTAAGGCATAGCTGGCGGTGGTTCAGGATGTCATGATTAAGGCACTCCCTCCAGCTGCTGATGACATGATCCCTGTTGCACAGTCTGAAGTCTTTGAAAACATAGTTGAGATGTGAATCTCACTAGTCTAGCACACCCACTCCCCCAGCGTAGTTGTATTGAATGAGGGTCACTAAGAGAATAATCATTGCTGCAATATTTTTGTAACAAAAAATTGGAAACATCAATGTAAAGTAGTGCAGTAATGGCTCAATATGAAACTTACAAATAATTAAATTACATAAGAGAATCAAAACATGAATATAACTATTCAGAAACTGAAGGAAGTTGGAAACTATTAAGACTCAAGGAAGAAGCCAGAAGACATTTTAACACTCCTATAAATTAAATAAGTAAGAGTTGGGAATGAATGAGAGTATAATGTGGTTAAAGAGAGGGAAATAACATAGACGAAAAGGAAAATGAAATAAAAACCCAAAAGGGATCAATCATAAATTAATAGTGTTCCATGAGCAAAACTATTTATCATTAATCTTTCTGGAAACATAACACTATAATACTAATATTATGTGGACATTTTATTCAAGTAAAATGCTACTTTATAATTTTCTATGCCTTTTTAAATATATTGAATATACCTTTGATTTATCCTCTGTCTAAATATTAAAACCTCTCTAGGGCTGGAGAGATGATTGCTCAGTGGTTAAGGTGCTTGCCAGCAAAGTCTAAGAACACAGGTTCAATTTCCCAGTACCCACATAATGCCAGATGGGCAAAGTGGTACATGCATCTGGAGTTCATTCACAGTGGCAAGAAGCCCTGACACCCATTCTCATTTACATCCTCTATCTTTCTATCTGTATCTCCTTATAAATAAATAAAAACACCAAAAATTACACAATATACTTTTCTATACAGATTGCATCTTTTCTTTCTCATTTTAATTTTCACTATAATTTTTTCTTTACAACTTGTGTTGGTGAGAATTTTTCGGTGTGAATTAATAATGGTGATTTAGAAGATTACAGTTATTTATTCCTGCAGAAGAAAATGTTAGGAAATCCAAGTATAGAAAACATCCACAGTTTCTTTTTCTCTCCTAGTTCTGTCTACATTGATATAACCCTGTTCTTTTGCTCTGCTTACTTAGAGTTGTTTTTCTGGGTTTCCCTCTAAGTGCAGCTTTAAGGCAGTGTCATCTGAAGACCTAATGGGGACAGTTATAACTGGGCTTATCTTGTCTACATTTCCACTGTTCATGACATTGCAACATTTCTTTTCTACAGTATGGAGTTCCAGTGTTGTAATTCAAATTTTTTCAAAGGTACAAAAATAGAAGTAGCCAGGAAACCTTAGCACAGACCTGGCTGAATTGCTTCTTTCAGTGATTTACTCATTGCACACAGGGCTTCAAGGAAGGGGAGAACAGCTTTACTTTTCGGTGGGAAGGTGAATAAGGCATACCCAGACTCATTGTCTTCCTCTGCCTGCTACTCTTTGGACATAGTTTGGTTGCCCCCTTACAGATTACCATGTCACAAACTTGGTCCCCAGGGTGACAGAAATGAGAGGTTAAGGAGCCTTCCAAAGGCGGGGCCTACTGGCAGGTCCTTAGATCCATTGGAGGCATACATTCAAAAAAGATAAAATTATTTTTATGGGACCCTGGTTAGTTCTCACAAGAAGTTTATTATAAAAATCCTAGTCTATCCCAAAATAGATCTTTCTGGCTTCCTGATAGAGGCCTGGCTGACTTTGCTGTCTTCCAGGATATGCTGTGGTCAATAGATAGGGTCCTCCTCAAGAGAATTGGACTGATGCAGCAGTGATGACATTGCTGCCACTCAAAGCCATTGTGTCCTTGAGATTTCTCTGGCAGCGCTGTACTCTCTGTGGAGTTTGAGGCCAGTATGGAATACATAACTCAATGTCTTCATTAACAAAAGAGAAAGAACTATGCCACTTTCCTGTACAACAGAACAACTTACTCCAGAAAACAAAAGTCACACTACTTTGTATTTTCTTGTCAGGAATCTTTCTGCCTTGGACTGAGTCAAAGCTCCATAGGACTCTAAAGAGAGGTGTGGAAAATCTCAGTGAGTAAAGTTCTTGCCCTATACGCATGAGGGCCTGAGTTTGAGCACCAAAACACATGCAAAAAAGATGGGCAAGGTGATATGTGCTTATAATCCCATACTGGAGAGACACAGGCAGGCAAATCCCCGGGGGTCAGTGGCTTGTCAGTCCAGCCTAACTGGCAATCTCTAATTCAGGAAGAGACCCTGTCTCAACAATAGATGGATGACATTCATTCCATGTGTAAGCACACACTTACCCGTACACATGTACACCTGCAACATGTGAGCACATCACACAGAGAGATTCTTAGGAGCCCTGCTGTCTCACCGCCAGAGTCCTCGGAGAAGGACCTTGGCAAGGAGAGTGGGGTAGTTCTGACATTATGCAGAATATTTTGAAATAAATCTCATCTTGCTCTTTCACTTGAAAAAGCTACACTTGATCCTTAAATTTCATTGGAATTACAAAAGGCTCATCTGTTAATCCATCTGGAACCACCTATTATATTTATATGTTTAACTGTCTAAAAATTTCCTCTTTTGTGCAGTGATTGTTGTTCTAGTGATTTTTTAAACATTCCCACCTAGATTGATTTGCAACTTTTTAAATTTCCCTAGGAAATTACATACTTCCACAAAGGGTGCAAGAAAATATTAAAACCTCACCAAAGAATTCAAGACCCTCTCTTAAGATATTTACACATTTCAAGCTATAATTATATATATATTTGGCTTAAGTTTTTGGCAGATTTTGATGCAGGCATCTGTAAGGAAATTTCATAATTTGTGATTTTATAGGTTTTCATCCTTTAGAAATCCATTGGAAATTTTCACTTCAAGCTCAGTAGCCCATTTCCCAATAAAGCACTGAAAGAGATTTTTGTTTCTTGAATGCCAGATGAAATAGTGGTTCTCTTTGTAAGGACTTACTGTATGAAAAATAAGTACATTTAAATACTAAAATTGTTATTCCATGTAGTGTACCAAAGTGCTCACGTTATGAAAGACAGAAGAGAAGTGTTTGAGGAAGGGAACAGTAAGCTCTTAACCTCACACCAGTATTCTCACACCAGTGCAGATTACCAGAGTAGAATGGAAGGCAGCAGCATGTGGAAGTCCTTCAAAGCTATCATACAAAAAAGCATTTAGATAAGTTGAACAGAATGTCAAACAGTTGCAACCATATAGTATCAGACTTTTCAGATGGTGTTTTTCTCTTATTAATATGAAGCCAGTCCTCGCCCATGTGTTTTCAGGGCGTGAGAGCTCATTTCTTTTGAGTGCTGGGTAAAATCCCATCTCCATGAGAGAGCACAGCTTATCCATTAGCAGACAGGGGAGGAGCCCCACGGAAAGTACAGCCTCAAGAGTGATCTCTGAAATAAGCTATGACCCTGGCAGGTGACACTCTTTATGGGAAAGGCTAATGAATGTGTGAGGGAAGGGGTACATGGATAGACTCTGCACTTCCTGCTAGTGTAATACACATGAAACTCTCCTAAGAAATAAATTATTTTAAAAATAAAAGATACAAGAGAATGTTTGCCTCTAAAGGTCCTTTCCCTCACATTCTCTGTATTTAAACTTAATATCATTTGGGTGCACTTGTGTGGGCATATGTTTGTATATATGCACGTGCAGGTGCACGCACTTTTGTGTGCAGGTGCACGCACTTGTGTGTGCACATGCATGTGGAGGACAGAGGACAATCCTGTTCTTTTGGAACTTGTCTCCCTTTAGTTATGACAAGGCCTCTTACTGGTCTAGAGCTTGCCACACAGGCTAGATTATCTGGCCAAGCCCCAGGGATTCTCTTTCCATCTCCACAGATCTGGGATTATACGCAGGCACCTTCATGCCATGGATTCCAGGAATGAAACTCAGGTCCTTACCCTTAGAAGGCAAGAACTTTACTGACTGACATAGTTTTCGTGAATTAGTTGCCAAAGTTCTAGTTAGGTCTTTGTTCCATGGAAGAACGTCTTTCCCCCTCTGTTACATTTGTTTGTTTTCTGTTGCTTCACATGAGTTTTTAGGAAGACAAAATTGAATTAAAATGCTTTACTCCCTCACAATCAGCATAATGTTAAATTTCTTATTCAATTTGGTCAGTTTTAGTTTAGCATTAAATGAAATTATATTCCATTTAAAAGTATTACAACATTAGTAAGTGAAATACTTGAATCATGACAAACCATTTTCACTCTGATTATTAATTTTCTAATTGTTTATGATTTTAAATTGACTTGTAAAGTTCAGCTTATATCAACTTCAAAATGTTTATAACTTCATTACATATTGACTAGGTTTTCTAGGCATAATAGAATCCTTTCTTAAAGTAATAAAGTGATTTTCAGTTTTAGTACTTTATTTCAAAAATAATAATATTTTATGTATTGAATTTAATATTCAGTAAAACAAGCATGATGATTTAACTATATTCATTAAATAAGAAAAATATGAGAAACTCAGAGTTCAAACATGTTCATCTGTTCTCAAGTCTATAATCATTCCAAAATCTACTGCTGGTTTTATTTAAATCACTATGGTACAAACTCTTCCTTTGGTCATATGAATTCACCCTAACTTAGTTTCCCAATTATTTTCTATATTTACTCATGCTTATAATGAGGGAATGATTTGATTATAAGAGAAACATTTTTTAAAAATATTCCCTAAAAAGCATATTCATGTTTATTTAATATTTTCCATTATTCTCTTAGGACATGTTTCTTTTCATTTCCTCACTCAGTTCTATGTGTAAACAAGAACTTCACATTTGCCAAACTCTGTGCTCATTTGCTGGAAACATGATATTCAGCAAGATGACTACAGCCTGTTCCTATATGGATCTTAAAATATAGTAAGACAGTTATTTAAAAAGGAACTCAAACATATAATATAGTTTTACAAATGCTGCCATAGAGAAAGTACTATTCCTAAGATATCACACAGAACAGTCTTTTACACCAGATAACAGGAGTCAGAGATGAGAATATAAGAAATAATTTATGACTAAAGTCATCATCTTTGCATAGGAACCATTTTAATTGCCCACGTGTATCTCACAGCTTAAAGTAATTCCACCTTCCTGGGAAGAATTTGTTTACCTGTTTGAGTTATGAGAACTGGTGAATTCTGGATTCAGAAATTAGAATACTTGATTTCTTTTTTCTCATTATTTTTATACATTGGGGCAATTATTTCTGCACAAAACAAGATGACCTAAAGAGATAAAATATTGGAAATAGCCAAAATTGAACAAAGAAAACAATATTATTGAAATTGGAGAAAAATCCCCATTTTCCAAAATGATATTCAAGCCTGAATATAGTTTTATATATATTGAGCATAGTTTTATATATAGGATCCACCAATATTTTGCACACTAAAGAAGAAAGCTTACACATTTTTCAACAATATGACACTATAGACTACCTCCCACCTAAAATTTCTGGCTTTCTATTTCTGGACACTCACAAAGGAGAACGTAACTCAATTTTGTAATGAAAGAAAATCAATTTAAAAATATAAAATGTCCATAGGATAAAATAATGTGTCGGGTTATAAATGATAATATAATGCTCTGGTCTATTTCACTTTCACAATCAGATTGACATTGGTAGAATCTCTTTTGTTAAAAGATAACTAATAATAATCTTCATAGTCTATATCAGCTGATACAATGTCAGTCAAACCAAGTTACTTGTCTTTTACCTTTTCCTTTAAATTTGTGACTTAGACACAAATCTTAGCCATTTCTTTACATATGTTTTAGACATATTTTACTTAATGTGTTCCTATGTAAATAAAATACAATAGGATATTTTCACTAACATGTTAACTGTAGCACAAACACACCTCTATAATAATAAACCATATAGGCTATAGTTCTTACTGAGAAATAAAAATTGAACCATTTTGGACTATTTTGACATCTTACTTTGCTATTCGTAGTACAAACTTTTTCTTGGCCCAAATCTTGACCTGGGGAACTTAAAAATTAATTTTATTTTTACCTACACAGCCTACCTACTTTACAGGACTTTTCCTAAGATAAAATGAGAGCACATGGTTGTAGTTTTAAGATTTAAAGAATGCGAAACATAACTAGTCTATTGAAAAGACTAAACTGAAAAAAATGTAACATTTTGTCATTATTTGTTTCTGGGTGAATTTATTATATTTATTTTATTAATTAGGAAGTTTACATGGACAAATAATATGTTGGTCTCATTTCCCTCCTGCTAGTCTATTGTCCCCTCTTTCCCACCCTCACTTCACCAAAAGCCCCCATCAGTGGGGTTGTTGTTATTCACCATGGAGTTATGAATGCATAAGGCAGTCTGTTTGGGGAATGAGAAGCAATGCCTCAGGATACTCCTTCCCTTATGGCTCTTAGAATCTTTCTGCCCCTTTTCCCACAATGTTCCCTGAGCCTTGGAGGGTCTGTTAAGTCTACTTTCCTGTTGAGCATGGGAACATGATCAATGGCTCTCTTTTTTGGTGGGGGGCGGGAATGGAGGGATCATCTGCAATACCTTGAATGCCTACAGGTATTAAATTAGTGGTCACATTTGAAATTTGAATTGCTCACTCAAATTAAGACTTGTAATAACTGTGGCTGCTTATGATGTAAGAGAGAATGATCAGAGTATCACTCCCATACACCAAGACTCTGCTTCCCAGAGTAACATGGTTACTTATCAGCCTTCAGGTCTATCATTGCTGTTTTAAATCAGTCCTGTGCATCAATCAACCTCTGTCAATGTCAGACTCCCAAAAGTTGTTAGTCTCACTTTTGAAATATCTTGAAAACCTGGAGTCCCATTCCAATAAGACTCAGCCACAGCTGTTTCAGCCTCTGTATTCTGACCCTGGAGTGCAGAGAACTCCCTCAGAATTCTCCCTTCAGGCATTTTTTAAAGACTTCCCACTCTTACTGTTTAGAGACTTAAATGCATTAGGTCTTAACTTCAGGATATTTTTCCTCTCATCCCAGAGCAGGGTATTTTTCATTGATGATAATTTCATTTCATTCTTTACAATAATGATAATCTCCTTAATAATTACAGACAAAATTGCTGGAGTCTGCTTGTAGGAACTTTAAACTTCCTCACATTTCCTTCTCTATCAAACATTAGGTTTTTCATATACTTCTGCTCTGCATTTTGCTTTTCTTTTGTACATCTGCATCAGAGAAACTAAGTCAAACCATAGACTCAATGCAGTTATGTCTTAAAATTATCTCCATGAGGCATAATTTATATTTTAAAATTTTTGTTTATTTATTTGCAAGGATAGAGAGAAGGGGATATATCAATGAGAGAGAGGAAATGGACACACCAGGGCCTTCTGCCACTCAAAACAAATTCCATATATATATATATATATATATATATATATATATATATATATATATATATGCCACTTTGTATATCTGGCTTTACATGGGTTCTGGAGGAATTGAACCTGGGCCATCAGGCTTGGTTAAAAAAATACCTTTACTCACTTGAGCCATCTCTCCAGTCAGCATATTACTTTTAATCCAACTTTGCTTAAGTTCTCAGGACACAAGCATAATGTGGTTCATTTATTTGCCAGAATATCAGATGAATTGCCTCTAGCCCAGTTCTAAATAGAGTCCTTGTTCCCCTCTGAAACCTCATGAGCCAAGCCTTTGCAGTCCACATTTCTCTTAGCATTTTATCCTTCTAAATTCTCACCAGTAAGAGCTCTGCTTAGAGAATTACAAGGCTTCACCAACCCAAAGTTTTATGCTCTTCCACACTTTTGGCAAACTAGTTCCAAAAGCCTGGGAGCCACATAGCAAGGTTTATCACAGCAATGGCCCTAGATCTTGTTACCAATTTTCTTTATCTGTTATATTCTTCTTTTTTATTTCTTTATTATCCATAATAAGATGAATTGAATGAGCAAATAATGTGTTGGTATCCTCAGTTCCCTGATTTCCCTCTTCCCTGTCCACAATGAGCTGGATATCCTCCTTCATGGTAGACTGGATCAGTCCATGGGGTAGGGGGTTATGGATAGCCTAGGAGTCAACCCAGTTCCACCCCCCTTTGTATGTTGTTACTGATGGGAGCCATGTCTCTGGACATTCTCCTCCACCGTGGCTCTTACAATCTTTCCACTCCCTCTTCTGCTCAGTTCCCTGAGTCATGGTGGGTATGAAGGCTGCTTTATTGTTGAGATCTTAAGGGTCTCTGTACTTCTGCTTTAGGTTGTGTTGGAGATCATTGGTGTCTGTCTCACTGGCTTATCCTGGGTTGACTAATGGGCTTTGGTTATAGGTCTCTTGCTTATCCCACTCTCTGTGGGGTTCTATGTGGAGCCTCCATGGTAGGTCTGGGGTGGCTCATCTCTTGCCCAGATGTCAGCTATTGGCCTGCAGCTGGTTGGTAGGGTTGGAAGAGCCACAGCTCTCTCAGAGCCTTCTGAAAAATACAAACAGAATCTCCATCAGAGAGTGAGACCAGTATAGGTTACCTAAGTTACACATTTCTGAATTCGCTATATTCTATTGTGAGTAGCCTCTTTGTAAATCACTTATAAAGTACATTTCTCTTTGGGGTCCCAAGACTTTGGTTTCCAATGCATTTTGCCAGAGTCCCCAGTTCCATTTAAGGCTCCCTGTCAGTGAGTGGATTACTTGGCCGAATTAAAAGCTGTTGATTGCCTCCCCCAGGCTTTGGCACCTCCATTGCACAAGTGCTTGTTTCTTGGTTCGCTGTTCTCTTCCAGTAGGCAGTGTGTTCAGCCTACTCATGGCAGCAGACTGTGTTTCATGCCAGTGGTCTCTGTTTACTCCAGCTGTCACTGACCAGTTTCCCCTGGCAGCTTATGCAGTGCCTTCCAGCACTGCACTAACTACCATCTGGGGGCTGGTTACCTTTCTGGACCTTGCAGGGTCTCTTGGTGCTGATGTATGGCTTTCTGTGGTTTCTTCAGCAAAGGGATCCTACCTCAGGACTGGGGTGGGTATTCAAGAGCTTTGACAGAATCCTGTCTTGTTTTTGGAACCTCATGGTTCATTTTGGTCAACAGCTCAGTGAGAGAAGGAGCCAGTGACTGGGACCAGGAGTTGCCAGACTGATGAATTTTTCATGGGCTTAGACTTTTTCCCCTTCTATTCACAACCCCTCTTATTACTTGAAACAAATACAGAAGCAGATTATAAAAGTAAAGGGTTTTAATTTAGATTACCACTTTGAGGGGCAATTTCATTATGGTAGGGAAGGTACAGCCAGTGCCATCATATTGCAACAAGGAAACAGAAAAAGAGATTGGGATGGAACATGGTGTTGGACTATAGCACCTCAAAGTCCATCCCGTGACACACTTTCTCCAGCAAGCTTCTACTTCCTAAAGGTTCTACCACCTTTGCAAACAGTGCCACCAGCTGGGAATGTAGTTTTCAAACACATGAGCAAATAGCAAGCATTTTACATTGAAACCACCACAACCTAATACACAAATTTAATAAAACTTCAGTATGCAAAGTAAACATGTCAAAATCAGTAGCAGTTTAGTAAATGCACAAGTGCACAAATTCAAATTTTTAAGTTATATTTACAACTGCTAAAAATTAATAAGAAAATTAGAGTGGGGAATTTGACCTATAAAATAAAAAAGTCATATAATTAAAATTATAAAACAATGGTGATAGAAATTATAGACACATAAAGATAAACAAATATCTTATGTTCATGAATGAAAACCTACAGTTATTGTTAAAATGCCCATATGACCAAAAGTATTTATAGATGTATGTAATCCCCATAAAAATATGGACACATTTTTTATAGAAATAGGAAAGAATCCTGAAATACATATAGAGTCACAAAAGAATGATGAGTCAAAAATCTTGAATGAGAACAAAGCTAGACAGATCACATTTCCTGGTTCCCAAATATAAAGGAGCAATAATCAGAAGACAGCAAGAATTCTAACCTAATTCTACCAATAAAACCAGAAATGGTAGCTGACTCCATAGAAGGAGATGAACCACCCTAAACACATTAGCTAGAGCCCAGGTGAAATCACAGAGGAAGGAGCAAGATGAGCAAGTGTGCCACTTCCACAGTGAGCCCATCAACCTCCACCAGGATGATGGAGACAGACACTGAGGATACTCAAAACGTTCCAAAGCAGAAATCCATAGGTTGCTAAGAGCTCAACACTAAAGCCAACTTAAACTCACCCACCATGGCTCAGGGAATTTTACAAAAGAGGGGGTGAGAAGATTGTAAAAGCCATGATGGGCTGGGGGAGGAGAATACCGAGAAGCATTGCCCCCAGCCAATGACTGACTGCCTCTCACTCATCTCATAGCCCTCAACCCTATGGTGCATACCAGCAATCCCACTAAGGAGGGCCCTTGAGGGGCAGGGAAGAGGGAAATGGTGGTACCAAGACATGATTTGTTCATAAAACATTTCTACTTAATAAGAATAAAAAAACATGTAAAGGATCTGAATAGACATTTCTCAAAACAATAACTAAAAATGACCAAGGCCTTCAAAAGATATTCACCATCACTGATCATAAAAATAACATATATCAAACCCATAATGAGATATAATTCCTGTTGAAATGGTTATCAATAATACAAAAATAATATGTTGGCAAGGATGGGGGAAAGAGGAATTCTTGAATCCTGATGACACAATTGTCTGTTAATACATGCATTAGGAAAATACCTCAAAAAATTAAAACCTACCAATTCCATTTATAGACATATATCCCAAAATAAGTTAAATAAGTTAATCTCTCAATAAGGCATCTAGAATGTCATGTCTATTGTAACACACTCAATAATACTCAAGGTATGGAAACAATATAAATTTCCATTTGTAGATAATTTAAAATAGCATTATCTATACACAGTCTTAAACACAAACATACACTATAATACAATTTAGGTTAGCAAAGAAGACAATGTCTCTGTTTGTAACAGTATCCATGAATCTGGAAGACATTAAGTTATTTAAAATACGTGAAGTAAAGAAAAACTAATGATACATGATCCATCTTATATATGGAACCTAAAATAGACTCATGAAATAAGATATAATACTAGTAGTTACTAGAGTTTTTGGTGGGTGTACAGGAGAAATTTTCTTCAAAAGATTCAATTCTTCAGTTAAAAGGCTGCTTCCTAAGAATTCTCATCACATAGTAAAAGGAAACTAAAATGGTAACTGAATGAGGTGGTGGATATGTTTATTAACTTGATTGTGATAACCATGCAGTGAATACATGTATCAAAATGTGTTAGTTGTCCACCTTCGATATGTGTTTACAACTTTTACTTAATCATGTCTCAACAAAGCAGTGAGCTCACTGGATGGAACCACATTAAAGAGTGGTTTGGATATGAGGAAATTTGGGGATAACATGTAGAGACCAAACTTTTTAGAAATTTAAATATTTTTTAAAAATCAGCAAGAAATGGTAGTTATGAGACAACTAGTGTTCTATGTTTGTTTCAGTGAGAGAATCATGAAGTGAAGTGAAAGGGAAAGACTTAATGGAATAAGGGGGTGTAGGAGAAGAAGGAAGCAGTGTGAGCACCCCCTTAGATTAGAAGAGGACATTTCCTTGGCAGTAGCAGGAAGAAACACAGGACATGAACACTGTAAGTCAGTCTGTTTGTCGTCATGAGGATGAGAGAGTCCCTTCTAAGAGATTGTCTTTTTTTTAAGGATATCAGCAGGCAAGCAATTACTGAAACTGATAACAGATGATGAGAACATGGGGAATTTTAGTAACATCCAAAAGGTCTGAAGAAAGTCATTGTTTAAATAGAATGACTGGCAGTTTTATAAGAATGTGTAGAAAGGTTTCTGAGCTGTGCCAAGGAGCCCATATAAGGTCATAGCCATGGATTTTTAAAGAAACCAGAAGACCCCCAAGTGTTCACTTCTTTCCATATTACTGAACTATTTGGGTTCAGGTGAAGAAAAATATATTTGAAGTCTTTTTTCCAGTCTTGGGATTCTGCCAAATGGGTACCACAAAAAGAGACTCAGGAAGTTTGTAATATTGGAAAGAAATTTCTTAAAATAATGATATAGTTAACCTAAGCTATATAACAAAGAACATTTAAAAGATTAACAATGTGTTAAAATAAAGTCAATAGACTAGAATTTAATTGCAAAAAATGATTAGAGTGGGAGCATTTAAATAAACAAAATATGAGAAAAATGTGCGGTCATTGTGGTATAAAAAAAGGAGTAGAAGGCTAAGAGGAATAAAATTTGATGAAGATAAGAAGGTCTGGAATCCCAGGTAAAGTTAAAGAAAGTACTAGAGTGCTGAAGTGAGCCAGAAAGGTGGCCACATTTCTGCTCCTTATGAGTCTACAATACACACCTTAGAATCGTAGATTAAAGATTAATTAAAGGAAAAGAACAAGAAGTGATTAGGTGATACACATGAAAGCCTTAACCAAGTTTCTGCCTTGAGGTTTATAGAACATTGAACGACAATGTTTTAGATATGACACTTGAAAATCCAAATAGTATCATTCTTAACTCAGTGTTTAAGAGTACTTGCTGATTAGGCATGAGAATATAAAGACCTCTTCAGTAGGAAACCTCCAACTTCAATGCCCCAAAACTCACTTTAAAAAAAAAAAAAAACAACCTGGGGCTGGAGAGATAGCTTGGTAGTTGGCATTTAAAGGCCAATGCTTGCAAATCCTAATGACCTGAGTCAATTCCCCAATACACACATAAAGCCAGATGCACAAAGTGATGCATGCATCAGAGTTTGTTCGTAACAGTAGGAGGCCCTGGAATAATCAATCTCTCTCATTGCCAAATAAACAAATTGTTTCTTTTAAAAAAATATGGCCATAGTCATGAATGTCTGTAACCCCAGTCTGCACTTGAAAAACACTGGGCCTTACTGACAAACAGTAACTCCGGGTGGAGGGAGAGACCTCATCTCAAGGAAAGAATTATGTGGATGAGCGATAAGAGAAGGATTTTTGAAGTTCTCCTGTGGCCTGCACAGAGGTGTATAGATACACAAATCTGCACATACATATGCATACACCATATACACACTATACACTCAGACACACACAATTAATTAATTAACCAGTTACTTCTTGAAAATGCTATGTGGATAAGTTTTCTTGCGGGGGGGACCTTCACTCAAGACCAATTGTGAAGCATTCCCAGAAAAAATTTCAAATTAAGGGGCATTTATTTTCCATTTGAGAAGTTGGGTTTGTAGTAGGCACAGTGAAAGGATTTTTGCAGTACTCAAGAGGTTGAAGGAGGGAGTTGGGTCGAGTACAATCAAATAAATTAGGTAACTGTTCTGGAAACATCCATGTAGAAGGGCTTAAATGTTTTTGTGCTGACGGGTGAAAATGTGACTTTGGTCTGTAGAGTTGCTGAGAGAAGAGCTTTTGGCTGAAGGGATGGTGAAGACAGCACACCCACTGTGGAAGGACCCGGGCTTCAGATTCACCCCTTGGATTGTGTGTGATGGATTCAAACAGTCATGTCAGTTTGTCAGAAGTGCAGACCATACATGTTCTGAGCAGTGCTTATTGCACACAGCATCTTTTTAACCCTCAGTGACTCTAGGAGGTTGTATCTACTGTCATTGCGACACAGTGAAATAAAGACACTGGAATGAAAAAGATAGTAACCAAACTAAGATGGAATTCTGGCACTCTCGAAAATGAATAATAATAATAAATAAGGTAGAAGAGGAATAAATCCTCTTAAATGTTAGTGGTAAAAAGTTAACATCAGAAGAGAGATTGTAGTAAGGATTTCTATGGTAAAGAATTAGCCTTTGTTATAACCAAACCAAATTTCTCCCTTCTCATTCTTTGAGATGATTCACATGATGTTCCAGATGATGAAGCAAAGATTAAAATATTTTATCCCATAGCCTTTCTTTAACTGCATTTTCATAAGCAAATGTCTATATCTTTTCCAGGAATGGAGTGTGGAAAAGAACCAAGTTAGCTAAAGGAACACTCACTTGAAAAGATGACTTTTTCCCTCTCACGTGTCGCCTTCTCCAGGTTTCACTGTAGACCACAGGAGCCATACTGGACCCAGAGGTGATCTTGAGGAATAGTGCCAAAAACCAGAAGCCTGGATCCTCAGTGCTAGTCTAGGCTGCCAGATGTCCTGGGCTTCCTAATACCAAAGTCATTTCTCATGAGAACAAATGGTCCTTCTAGATTTATCCACTGTCTTGCTATTTTTTTCTGTTAAATTCAATTAATATGGAAAGTTAAGAAATCACTGTAATCACATGCTTATAAAAGATGTTAATTTAATTTTTATTCATTTATATTTGAGGCAAGGTCTCACTCTAGTCCAGGCTGATCTATGACACACTCAACAGCCCCAGACTTGCCTCAAACTCATAAGAGTCCTACGCCAGCCTCCCAAGTGCAGAGAATAAAGACATGAGCCACCATGCCCAACTCTAAAGATTAATTTAAAAGAGGTATTTATTAGAGATGAAGTGAATCAATGATTAATGTGAGGTAAGACAAAAGAGGGCAAAATGACTCCAGATAAAAAATTATGAGTAATGGTTTGTAAGAATGATTAAGAGTAAAAGATTAGCAAATAATAGCAAATAATATGAAACAGGCAAGAAAGGGAAGCAATTTAGTTGCACACTTAGAAACTTGGATAAAGAGTACAGAGATATAGTAGTAAATGAAGGAAGTGAGAATGGGATCCAGAAAAGTTTTCTGTTTTGACTTCATGGTTTTGTTTAAGAGATGTAAAACCAGACAAGGTCACAAACACCTGTAATCCCAGCATTTGGGAGGTTAAGACAGGAGGATTTTAAATTCATAGTTAATCTGGACTAAGTAATAAGATTCTGTCTCAAAATTAAAATTTATTTTTGGCATGGAATAGTTATAGTTGTAAATATGCACATATAGTGAGAGAGGGAGTAGACAGAAATATAGAAACAGAATAAACGAGAGAGACATTATGAGGTAGTGTGAATTTCTATTCATGTGTGATGCTGTAAGTGAAATTTCCAAATAATGTAAAATCAATTTAAGACTCTCAATTGAAATAAATAAACACAACAATTAAAGATAGGTAAGAATCACACCACATAGCCAGAATATTAAATAAGTTTGCACCTGCATAGCCTTAATTATACTCTTCGTGGTGATTAATGACGTCAGAATATTTTAATAACAAACTACATTTATACTTTTGATCCAGACCCTGTTTAAAATTTTATTTGACTTCCTAATTCGAAGTAAGAGTTATCCTGGGAGGATAATATAGTAGAGAAAGATCTGAAATTGAAACTGAGACGTTCATGGTGCATTTGAGAAATGATATTTCAGGAAGAATTCTATGGCAAATCGTTTATGTGCCAGTAAATGCTCTAATGGACATTTCACCAGTCTACTAAAGTGTCATCCAAACAAAAAATAAGGAATTAATAAATATCATTTTCTCTTTCCTCTTAAAAATAGATATATTTTTAAAGAACCAATAATTTTTAACCCTGTGTTTCTGACCCACAGAAGACAAATGGGCTTGAGGATATGACATTTCATTGTGTGAATGAATGTACAATAGTTCACTTGATTAGCAACCTAACAATGAACATTTAGGCTATTTGAATTATTATACTAGACAAACAATGATGTAAAAAATGGCATACAACTACATTTTAAAATTGCAGAATATAATTATTGGATACATTCCTAGATAAAATTGCTCAATGGAAGAGAGGATATAATTTTTGGTTAGTTTTTTTTTGCCAAATTATTCACTCAAGATATTGATCCAATTTAAATTTCCTGTAAAATGTATGAGAGATGAGTCTTTAAGAGATTCTCATCCATATACTGCGAGTAATATTATTAATTGTTATTAAATATCATTTTTCTTCTAATGACTGAATTTGTGATAGCCAATGCATTAAAAATCATTTTCATTTAACACAATTTTATCAAGAGTTCACTGGGCATTTATATGGCTGGAAAAGCGGCACATGCATCTGTGATCCCCACCTACCTGTGGCAATGGAAGGTAGAGCCTGGAGAACCTGGAAGAAGTTTGTGCACCAGCTTGACGGGCACAAGTGCAGGTGCAAAAACAAGAGAGACCCTGTGACAAACACCAAGGTTGTCCTCAGACCTCCATGTGCATGTTGCGGCATGCAGGCTTGTGTGGGTTTAGCTTGCATGTGTGTATGCATGTTTGTATGTGTGTGGGCGCATGTGTGTAAGTATGCACAAACATGTGGATGCCAAAGGGTGGCATTGTCTTACTTACTCAATTCCTCTCCAATTTATGTATTGAGGTAGTGTATCTCATTTGATCCCAGGGCTAGCAGGCATGTCTAGTCTAGCTAGAAGCTTGCCCTAATATACCCAGTCTGGGTGTCCCGGGCACTAGGATTACCAGCGGGTCACTTACAGGGATCCTGAGGAACCAAATTCCAGCCCTCATGCTTGCAGCTCAAGTGCTTTATCCACTAAGCCATCTCCCCAATCCCTAATTCCATTATTCTTAATCTTTTTTGTCTCATACTTAAATTTTATTTAACTTGAAATATCAAGGTAACCTCAGAGAAGTTGAGGTAGCACATGAAACCTGACAGATGCATGAAACCAGTTATGCAGGATTTGTTTGGGGTTTTGAGACTCATTGGCCGTCAACTGGATAATTATTGAAAGATTGAGCAAGAATGATCCCTATATTGGGCTAATTAATCAATCATATCCTCACTTCTGTGATTGCAGTATTATTATTTCTGAGAGGGATTTCAGTTTATAGAGCCATCAATTCCTTTTAGCAATGCAACCTCTTATTCTCTGATAAAACACAATAAAATTCACATATTGGCACATTTATAAATTTAATTTGGTGGTTCTATTCGAAAACAAATTATACATCATCTGCATTCATGAAAATACTAAATGGTAGCTGGGTATGGTGGCACATGCCTTTGGTCCGAGCATTTGGAAGGTAGAGGTAGAAGGAGCACCATGAATCAGAAGCCATCCTAGGATTACAGAGTGAGTTCCGGCTCAGCTTGGGCTAAAATGAGTCTGCCTTGGGGGAAAAAAGAATGTATTAAAAATACTTATGGGTGGGCTGGGCAGATGGCTCAGCAGTTAAGGCACTTGCCTGCAAAGCCTAATGGCCAGGGCTCTGTTCCTCAGTACCGATGTAAAGCCAGATGGGTAAAGCAGCCATGCCTCAGGAGTTCCTTTGTAGTGGCTTGGAGGTCCTAGCGGACCCATGCTCGCTCTCTCTCTCTCTCTCTCTCTCTCTCTCTCTCTCTCTCTCTCTCTCTCTCTCTCTCTGTCTGTCTCTCTCTCTCTCCCTCTCTCTCTCCCTTGCAAATAAATAAAATTAAATTTAAAAAGAAACTATAGCTCAAGGAAGCAATGCAAGAGAGGAAAGGACCCTCTTCTTTGGTCTGTGCATATGTACACACACTTGGCATACACTGTACATAAATACACCATACCACACACCACACCCATGTGCACCCCTAACACAAAGAAATCTTAAAAGGTAATTTCTTCTAAAATGAAGTTTAAGCCTCCTGCCCTTTATAATCCGTTCTTGAGTGGTACTTGAATTATTTTATGTATTTATGTTATCAGGTTTGAATCTCATTTTCTCCCATCTGGAGAACCAGTTGCTCAGCAACACTGATTGAAGGGTTTTAATTTGTCAGCTAGTTTGATCAGGTTTATCTCTCATTTGACAATGTTTCCTGTAGTTTTTGATCTGTTCTTGTGCCTATTCCCACAATACCACAATTCTTTAGTAATTAGAATTCAAAAACACTCACATTTTACAAGTGAAATCTCTAGAGTTTCATTTCTTCAGAAGTACCAGTTATTATGTGTCTCAATTCTTCCACAGCATGAAGTTGATCAATTTTGATGAAAAATCCAATAGAGTTGACTGTGTGGATCCATGATCTCAAAACCAGTAGTTTCTACTGTAGGCTTTGCTCTAATATTTTAATTTGCTCCTTGTGATCAAGGGTAGCATGTCATAACTTTTCTCCATGATTTCAAATGACTTATTTTCTTACACCTCCTAGTTCTTGTTTTAGTATTTTTTTTTATTTCATGGATTCTTGTATTATATTCGTGGATATCATTCTGCACCTAGTCTTTTGAATTCTAAAGATTTTCTTTTCATATTGTCCTCTACTTTTATCTCTTCTACAGAGGATTAATATTTTTGGTCATTTGGTGTTGTGTGAGTTTTTTGTAAGATTATAAGATTCACTCTTGTCTTAGAATTACATTGGCACACTCCTTTTGACTAGAATTAATTTTCGCTTTTCTCTGACCTGATTAAAATTCCATTTTACCATGAGTTAAAAAACCAACAACAAGAGTAGTTTGCACACATTATGAAGGGGTCTACCATGTTCTGTTTTTTCTTGGTTTTTGGTTTGTTCCCTTTGTCTATGTGACGCGACATGCAAGGGAAAGTGTTGGTTGGCATCACAGCTCAAGGAAGAAATCAAGAAAGCCACTCGACCTGTGCTGGTGCTCTGCCATCCATAATGAAGGGTTTTAATCTTGGGCTCTCAATTTGACAGGTGTGCCTCCAGAGAGCATTTTACTGGTTCAGGCAGAAATACTAGGAGGGCCCCCTGATGTTCATGTGAGAAGTAAACGCACACCTTAGAGAGCTCTCAGCATGAGCCAGATCCATAGAACTTGTGGCATAGATGGCTGGGGGAAAGCTTTGTGGTGATGGTTTCCTAATCTAGACTATAAGCCCTTTCCTGTCTTTCTGTTCACAGATTCCTGTTTCACCATTTCCTTGTGTGGAGTGTTGTTATTTCCCATGTCTCTCTTTCAGCCCCTGAGCCCCTGATGCAAAGGCCAGCTGGCTCGTGCCTTATAGTCTTCTATGTGGGCACATTTGGTATGTGTTTTAGTTATTTTTCAGCACTGTTGTGACAAAATACCTGACAAATAACAAGGCAATTGGAGAGGGATTTGTTTGGCCCATGGCTTAAGAAGGTACAGCCAATAGTGCCAGAGTTCATGGAGCTTTCTAGAAGCATGCAGCTGGGAACCCTCTTGTCTGAAAAGACCTGTCAAATGGACAGTGACAATTAACCATCACCATTTACTTTCTTTACTATCTTTGGCCAAGTTATGTTTATATTTTGGGAACCTGGAATTATCATTTATAGTTTTACTTTCTCAATTTTCTTGGATGCTTATGGAGTGACTATTTGGGTCAAAACATGCCATCACAATAGGATCTCAACTAGAAGCACACATACTTTTTTTGTAGTTTTTGAGTTGTTCAGATTAATACTTTCAAAAATAATATATTTCTTATCCAATTTCCATCATGTTAATCTCACACATTTTCAACATTGTATTGATAACCTCCATACATATACACACTCTACTCTGATCATAACTCCCTCCCACAACCTGCCTGGTCCTTTTTTCCCATTTCCCGTGTACCAACCTTTTCTTCTTTCCAACTGGTCCCTTTCCTCTTTGATAATATATATTATATATTACATAATATATCATTTTTGTTCTCATATTGTCATGGTGATGTTATACTTTTCCTATTTCATCTAAATTTATTAATCTGAATTCTTTCTCAGGAAGTCTTATTCCTGCTCTATAGTTATTATTCATTTTTGATATTTTTATTATAGATAATTAGATACATTGTGTGATCAAATCTTATGACAGTACACCCCTGTGCCCAAACCTCTGGGGCCCTCCTCAGTGGGCATACTGGATCAGTCCATGGGGTAGAGGGTTATGATTAGCTCAAGAGGTAGCCTGATTCCCCCCCCTTTATGTATTGTTGATTCATCCTGTTTTTGAAATATAAATTATAATCTAATATTAGTATTATTTCCTCTGTTGCTTAAGTTTTCTTAGTTTGGAGTATTAGGTGTTCTGGATTCCCAAGTTCATAGTTTCTTAGGTTCATTCTATGCATTTTCTTTTTTTCTTCTTCCTCTTATTTTTCACCATTTCTTTGAGGATGACAAAAAAGTGCACCAGTTTTATGAAATGTTCCTGCTTAATCCAGTTCAATTCATTACCCCCATGTCAGTTTGAAGTTAACAAAAAATTTTCTGTATTTTCATTAGAGGAATGTATTTTAAAACCATGTTGTGGGTTTAGGTATGCTGATTGTCCCTGTTTCTATTCCTTACTGAGTAGGGCTAGAAAAAACATGTTGGTAGGGCTAACTGTACACATGAAAACATCTATAGTTACCTCTGTATCTGTCTATAATTCTTCTTTGTAAAAGTGTCTATGAGTAATCATAACTCCAACCCAGCAAAACAGAGTTTATTCTAAACATCTGCCTTTGCTTACTTGTGACTTCGTTTTCAGGCCTTACTAAAACCTGGCTTTCATTATCAACTTATTAGTATTTCCTACAATTAAAGTCATTTCACAATTGCTAATGTATACCTTGTGATAAACAAATATACTAACTAGTGAACAGTGTTTATGTAGTGTTTTCACAGTAATCAAGGTAATTCAGGTTACCTGTTAACTCTTTTCCTCCCCTTCTCCTTCAACCCGACTGATTAATTCACTTGTCATGGGCTTCTTTTGCCACAGGCTTCACCCCTCATAGGGTGCATGAGTATTGCTCTTGTTATTTACTCAGCATAATTATGATATGCAGTTCCCTGGAGTTTTGGATAAATGCATATTTTTCATTCAAATTCTAATTTCTCTCCTAGTCTTCTTTGAACTACAATCTCTTGCTGATGACACTTTCCCAGCCCTCTAAGTTTTTGCCTTTCTCTAAAGTACAAACCTATTTATTTTAAATTCACTGAAATAATGAAATTTGAGGGAAATTTTTTTTAAGTCACAGAAGTCTCATATTTGAAGTAAGAAGTAAGTTTATGATTTTTGTGTTGAGCTACTTTATAGCTATCCTCAGCCAGGGTTGGACAGCACTAGTGGGTTATGACAATGGTTTTAGTAAAGAGATGTATAGATAAGGTAAAGAATTAAACATGATAATTTTAGGGAGTGGGGATATGAAGATAACCTTTCAATAAAAAATATTTTTTTCTAAAAAAGAAAATAATTTGAGATATTGGATGGATCTTATGGTTGGTGAATGACTGTGAATGTTTGGTCTCCAGATGGTGGCAATTTGGGAGGTGGAGCCTTGCTGGAGGAAATGTATTGCTGGAGGTGGGCCTAGGGCTAGTATAGCCCAGTTTCCTGCTTGCAGAGATCAGCTCATTTTTGCTGCTGTTTTCCACCTTCTGTGGCAAGGCGTGACATTCTGCATCTACTCATTCCCCTTCCCCTGCTATTATGAAGCTTCTCCTCAAGACTCTAAGCCAAAATAAACCCTTTCCCCCATCCATTGCTTTTAGTTGGGTGTTTTGTCCCAGCACTGAGGAGGTAACTGCAACAGTTTCTAAGTTTTCACAAAAGTGCTGAGTAAAGGAGTGCAAACTTGGATCAGAATGGAACTGACCCCAGATTCAGAAACTGATTAGAGAGATAATAGATAGATGATAACTAAATAGATGGGAGATAGATAGATAGATAGATAGATGATGGATAGATAGATAGATAGATAGATAGATAGATAGATGATAGATAGATAGATTGATAGATAGAAAATATAGATAGATAGATAGATAGATAGATAGATAGATAGATAGATAGATAGATAGATGATTCTTGCAGTCAGCTTTGTGTTGCTGGAAAAAACATCCAACCGGAAGCAGCTTATGGAAGGAAAGGGTTTATTTCAACTTTAAATAATTCCAGAGGAACACCCATCAATGGCAGAGGAGGCTGGCTCGTTTCTATAAATCCAAGCAGGGAAACATCGTCACACAGCCAGCAAATATCAACACCAGCAAGCAGGATCAACCAGAGCCCCAAACTGCTCTCCACACACTTTATGGCTGGATTCAAATCCACCCCAAGTACACCTTAGGGTAGGAATCCAAGACCTGCCCCCAGTGACACACTCCCTATGGCAGGGACCTGCCTGCTAGGGACTAAATTGCAAGCTCAATTCTAATAAAATGCTGAGTTTTATTCAAACCATCATATATATGATAGATGACATAATATTTAAGTGCTAGATGATAATTATAAACAGATGAAAGATATAGATAGATTGATTGATGATTATAACAGACTGACAGATACATAATAAAGATAGGGATATTGTTCAGCCTGATACCATGACATTTAAACCCAAGAAAGTAAGTCAAGATCCAAACGAAATTGATTTTAGCTTCAGAAAATGATGTGAATCAATCAATCAACCAAGAGTACTGCCTGAAAACATGACATTTAAATCTGAGAGTGTGCATCCTAGGTTACAGAGGAAGCACTGTTTGGTGACTTTAATGAAAATCAAGGAATTAAACCTATCCTTTTCCAAAAGCAGCTTGTATGGACTGCTGTGAAGAAAATCTACACAGTCCTTTCCAGAGAGCTTGATTTCAACAAACGAGCTCACTGGGAAGAGAACTGAGCATGTGGTATGAGAGATTTTGCTGAAAATTGGCAAAGGCAAAGGCTGAAAAAAAAGGATTTCAGCACAGGGGCTAAGAGGTTGAGCTAAAAATGGCAATGCCATAATGCACTCTGTGCCACCCAAGGGTGACAGTGATTGGAGTCTTGGACTTTTCCCAGCTCTTGAAAGAGCAAATGAGGTTAATCCTGTTATTAAGGCAGAGAGATGTGTGACAATGTGCTCACTGTGCATGTAACATGATCCTACTTATTTTTCAAGCAAGTGCAACACATTCACTTTTACATGCAAAACTGCAGGAAATTAATAATCTGAGCTTTACATTTAAGAAACAATATTGGCTGTATTATTTTGTTACTGTATCAATTCTTGCAAGCATACACTATTTCTACCATCAAATTTTATAAGAGAATAGGCATATCAAAGTGTGCATAAAACAATGCCAGTTATGTTTAAAAATACTGTGGGTACGATATGCGAGTTACTGTAGTAAGCAGTTCTCTCTTAGGAATGACAGCACAACATATATAATAAACTTTTTAATGTTCAAAATTTTCATAACAATCATTATTGGTGTGATTGAGTAACTTGGAGCAGCCATATTCTAAGGAAACACAAGGTAAGGAGATGAGAGGGGAGGGTCGGGGAAGGGACATGGGAAAGAGATGCAGGACAGACACGGGACCCAATGGATTGAAATTAGGGCTTTGACATGCGAGGCAAAGATTCTACCACTGAGCTACATTCTCATCCTCATGTCTTCATTTCAAATTTAAAATGCGTCCATCCTTTTTAAAAAATATTTTATATATTTAATTATTTAAGAGAGTGAAAGAGAGAAAGTGAATGGGCATGCCAGGGCCTCAGGCCACTGCAAATAGATACATGTGCCACCCTTATGTGTCTGGCTTTACTTGGGTACCAGAGAATTGAACTCAGGTCCTTCTGCTTTGCAAGCAAATGGCTTAACCTCTGAGCCATCTCTCCAGCCCTGTCCATTCTTCTTTTACATGCTAAAAATATGTTTGAATCATAACTAAAACTATAGCAAATGTTTACATTTGATTACCAGTAAAGATATATGTTCTTATAACTTGTACTGTTGACATAAATACACTACAATATCCTGAATGTGCAAAAATTGTTTTAAATGTGATGAATCCATCATATCAATTTAGCCTTATACCAAATACTGGAAAGGATACAATGCTCAGCATGCACCTTGTAACAAAAGAGTAATACCTTGATATGAAGTCATCCTTATATGGCAAAAGTCTGTCTATTAAGAAAACATTTTACACTTCTTCAGTATTTCAACTTTCAACTGTGGCTATAACAGCATTTCAAATGGCCACTATCCATATATGGCTAATGAAGACAGCAATAATAAGCATAACATAAAATTTACCAGTGGGCCAACTATATAGCATTAGCCCAAGCTGTGCCATAATCTCCATGTCTGCTTTGGTACAATCATGATTACAATATGCTTCAATTTTCATAATAGTGTGCAGCAAATTAGGAAGATGGTATATTGGAAGTTTTAATCATGAACTTTTTATCTTTTCATTTCTGGGATAAAGCGCCTGACTGAAAGCAGCTGATGGGAAGACATTTTTTAAATTGTCTTACATCCGAAGAAGAAGTTTTATGATGGCAGGGGAAGCATGGCATGAGCAGAAGCTGGACATCACCTCTGCCACCAGACAGTAAGAGCAGCAGGAGAGTGTGCCAGATTCGAGCAAGGAGAAGCTAAAGATAACTCCCAAATACCACCCCCAAAGGCACATCTCCTCCAGCAAGGCCTCACCTCCCAAATTGCTGCCAGCTGAAAACCAAGTAAATATAAAACACATGGGTTTATCTACCATGGGGATATCTTACCCACCACACATTCTAAATAATCACTCATAATTTTCGGACAAGTTTTCATGGCTTAGAATGATATTATCTACTCAAACTTGAAGATTTACAAAAAACATTCAGATAACTTAGATGGGATAAAATTTTAAATTGCAAAATATAACATCCAGTTCCAGAAAAGGAACTTAAGAGTTTTTATGCATGTGCTTAATATTAAAAAATAAAATGCAATCCGGGTGTGGTCTCACATGCCTTTAGTCCCAGCACTGGGGAGGCAGAGGTAGGAGGATGTGGGTTTGAGGCCACCCTGAGACTCCATAGTGAATTCCAGGTCAGCCTGGACTAGAGCGAGGCCCTACCTCAAAAAACAACAAAAAAGGCAGAAAAATGTTGTTTCTAATAGACAATCCAATGAAACTGCAAACTGTTTTGAGAGACAAAGGTTAATTTAAAGCTTAGCTACAAATAAGTATGCCAACTACCACATACCATGATACCGCTTCACATTAAAGGCCTCCATAACATTCTTTCTATTACATATATCATAAAATACTTTCAAACTTTGAAAACATTTAGTTCTATGTATGTTATATATTTTTAGCTGACTGTTAAGTGTGGAGTGATACATCAGTGTTTTTTTAAATAGTTAAAACTGTTGCAATTGCCAGTGTATAATGAAAGATTCTAACACCCAGCATTACCTTTTCAAAACTTCATATTTGGGCTGGAGAGATGGTTCAGTGGTTAAGGCACTTGCCTCCAGTGCCTAAGGCCCTGGGTTCAATTCCCAGTACCCACATAAGCCAGACCTACAAGGTAGTGGCCCTGGTATACTCTCTCTCTCTCTCTCTCTCTCTCTCTCTCTCTCTCTCTCTCTCTCTCCATCTCTGATTGAAAATGAATAAATAAAATATGTTTTAAAAACTTCATATTTTGTAATGTAAGCCAGGCTGCTTGATAAAATTGAGGACGTCAAGCATCTACATTTAACTGCTTCATCATTCTTTCCATCACTTGCACTCATTGGTATTAATGACATGATTATAACATTTTATTTTTCTTGAAGAAATAACACAAAACTAAGGAAAGTCATTTTCTTTCTCTAGCAAAAGAAAGTGCTTTCAACCAATCCCTCTACTTCTTATCTAGGACCAAATAGTCATTTAAATATTCAGTGTAAATGCATTTGCTGACGCAAGACATTATAAAGAAGGAGGAAATAGACAACAGGAGTCTTACTCTTTAGGTCCCTTGTGATCTCACTGGTGAAAATGTAGTTGTAAATAAATAAATGCAAGGTTCTATGTGTAAATGCAACCAGAGAAACTCCGGCCAGATGCATACAAAGAATAATCGCTGGTCGAGTATGATAAAGTTTTTGTTGGTATAGCATTAACACCAATGAAAGAATATTATTGAATGTTGAAAAAGTTTGATATGGATGTTGTGTGTCCTGAATTACACTCAGAAACATAAACAAGTCCAGAGAGACAGAACAATTACTGGATACATTTGGGATATTTCAAAAGG
>PVHP010012446.1:0-42975 GCA_004024765.1 Zapus hudsonius
CTTAGACACAAAGACCCCTAAACTCACAACCTTAAAGCAGCCTTAATACTCATTCACCAGGACTCAGGGAACTATGCGGAAGAGGGGGCGGAAAGATTGTGAGAGCCATGGTGGGGGGAGATTATCCAGAGGCATGGCTAGGAGAATCTGGCTGAATACTAGGCTATCCATGGTCCCCTGTCACAAGGACTGATCCAGATGACCCATGGAGGAGGTTATCCAGTAGAGGGGGGAGGGGAGGGCAGCGGGGAATTGGCGATAACAACTCATTGTTTGCCCACTAAATGTTGTAACTCATTATGGACAATAAATTAAAAAATAATTTAAAAAAATCTTTGTGTGCATAATTTACCTCGAAAATAAAAATTTAAAAAGGGTTGTAAAATTTTTTTCTTTATTTTCAGTTTGCAACAGTATACTCTCCCTGCCTTTGACAGTTTTATATTCAAAGTATATCTTTCCTTTTCCAACAACTCCTACCTGAATGCTCTGAAAAATAAAATTTATTACATTTAGAAAATTTCCAGGCAATTATTGTAGGATCCTTATAATGACTGAATAGGCTGAATGTATCTTTTCTACATTGGTAGTCATTATCCAGTGTCTCTGTCTAGATAATTGCAGACATTAAGCTACTGAGCTACATACTTTGCTTAGCTTCCAAGTTATCAGTGGTGTGCGAAGGGTGTTAGATTTTAAAATATAACTTCAGCACATGTATCTGAGTACTTCTCCCTTGGAAAGTATCAATATCTTTTCCAGATAAATCAGTTTGTAGAGTAGCAAGTAGGTAAATGATTTTATATCTTTTGGCTCCTTTCCAAAGACCTAGGTTTTGTTTTAGATTTCTAAGACCAGACTAAATAAATGTATCAATAAAGCCAGAGTATCACTAGGTAACTGTATCATAACGAAAAAGAGAGCATTTAACTTCATTGAGTGAATGAAAGTACCAAGAAAAGTATGCCAAGAAAGAGTACCATATAAATGCCAATGGGGAATCAGTAGGATTAAAGGATAAAGCTTTTGAAAACCTCATCTAAATTGCCTCCCATGACAAAGGAAAGAGAGGAATTCTAAGCAGACTTCAAACTGCATTAACCAAGACAGCGTCTCAGCATTATTTCAGATAACTTCTAAATTAAGTATATCTTTGTCTTATACTTTAATGATTTATATTCCTTGAAAATTGCATAGGCTCACATAATTAATAATTTAATGGGGGTATGATAAGGCCCACACCCCAGTAAGTTTTGAAATTGCTAATTGCATTAATATGAAATTACTTGTCTTCATCCAAATGCCAATGAAGTAGGTCAGGATAATTAATATGCATGATGAATTTTCAATCAAAGGAAAATAAGACACGTCTCATTTGTGTATTTTTAGTACCACCCATTTCAGACCAAATGAGTTCAACCTGAGAAAATCACAGCATGACTAAGTAAAATAATTTAATTTCTGAACAAGAGAAAAGGTTGTTTAACCATGAGAAGAAAGATTGAAGTCTGCTCTAAGGAAGGCCAAATTTCACAGCCATGAAGAAGCTGAAAATCATCCAGAGCATGGACTTAGGTATAACTTGCTTCTGAGACTGTATTGTAAACATGTAAGTACCAAATACCACATTATATAGCAAGACAGAAATGACATGAAAGGGGTTAGTTGATGACACTTCATCACCCTTATGTTATAAAACAGGCTTCACGCTCATATTGTTCTCCTTATTCCTTTTTCTCACTTATTTAGACACTTCCTGCTTTATTTTATTTTTTGGCAAACTGAAAAAAAAGTTTGGAACCAGAGCTATTACACTTATTTCCTCTGTATAACTGTACTTGATTAGTACAGTTGATCAAGCTGAATGCTGGTCTCAAGCACCATAATAAAACACTACTGATATATTTCTGTCTATATAAGTACAGGTTGCCAGTTAATCTTTTGTGGTAGCATAGGAGTGCTCTGTATTAGAGGGCATACACATAAATCTGAGATAGCTGTCATGGCCAAAGCTTCTTGCTATGTGTGCAATTTATGTTGTTGACATAATACCAAGTAGCTTGGTTTGAATAAGCAGTCTGCACATTTATTCCTAATCAATACAGGTCAGCCATGCAATGGCAAACCCTTAACTAGATAATAAATAGTCTTTGAAAATACTGATTTTTAAAGCTAATGTTTCCCCAAATGAAACATTCATCAAATTATACATTTCTATAGATGAGAAACAGCAATGCAAATAAAACCCCTTATCATTACAGAGGTGATTATAGATTGCATTGAGTAAGAAGAATCTTCTAGCAAGCATGAAATGCAGTGTTGACAATAGTTTGAAGTATGCTGACATTTCAAGTAGAAAGATTTATAGAAAAGTACAGAGAAAGAAAAGGATGGAGCTTGTATAAGATCGTTATTGAAGCAGATTTTATTGAAATGGTATAAACTACCCCATTATATTAAACTATAAAGACAAAATGTGAAATATCAAATTTATTGACACACTAGAGCTATTCTGCCTTATCATATTTACTCCACAATGAGAAATCTCACTGAAAAAGATGGACAGTATCAAATAATTATGCACTTAAAATACATCTGCAACCTGAAGAAAACCAGCCCAACAACTTAGGAATGCTTCCATGTGGATAAAAACAAATACAATCTAAAGAACAGCAAAATAGAGACCTTAGAAGAAAAAAAAATCAAAAGCTACTTAGAGATGTTCTGTGGGATACTAGAAATTTGAAGAAAGATCACATATAATATCAAGTTTTCCGTTCATGTCCTCGACATGCTTTCTCCTTCCTAGTCCTTCCCAACCCAATGAGTAGGATGAATTGTTAAATAACTTCCCTTAGAAAAAGATATCTTTGGTTAACTCTGCCTATAAATGATGAAAGTTTTCTGAACAGGATTCTCTATTTTAGAGGGCTGTGCCTAATTTCAATAAATTTCCTTTAAAATGGCCAAATAAAATATTTTCTCAAATGTATGCAGAATAAAAAAACTATAAATTTCATTATAGCACCTGAATGAGAATTAAAATGAAGTTTCTAATTCATCTTAAAGTTTAAGATTAATTTATTTTTTTATGAATCAGACTATCAAACATGTATTACATTTGCTATTATTCCTTTAGAAACTCCCAAATATTTCTTTTATAAAACTCTTCCATGATCTCTGAGAGATGTGACTGTAGGGAGGGTTTGGCAGGTAGGTAATGGATGACACAGCTTTCCTATATTAACAGTATAACTTTTGTAATATTTCTCATGGAGACTGTGGCTAGAATATACTTCACACTGATTCTGCCATCACATGTAAAGTTTATAACTAGTGACTGCTTTATTAGAGAAGACATAAAATTCCCATTGCCAATAATGAAGATCTGTATAATAAAAGATCTACTGCACATCCTTTTGATGAGTAGTCTTCAAAGTGACTCTCTTTTGAAAGGAGTCAAGCTTTATGCTAAAATGAGACTCCTGACCTGTAATTTGTGAGTCTTGAGTTGTCTAATTATGCAGAAGAACTTATACTAATGTATTCTGTGCTTAAGGTCCTATTGTTTTGAAAAATTGGCTGGAGGAGTACAACACTTTCAGAGGACCAAATGAGCAACTTGTTTTATCACTATTGGCTTGAGAGATCTGCACTAATTGGCTTAGACTGCATCTTAAATAAAGAGTTTAATGCTATTTAATGCACTGCATTTTATAGTTAGGACTCATAGCTAGACCTAGATTTTTTTTCTTATTAAAATAATTGACTTAAAGCCTTTCCCTTAAGTAAGCATGGGGTTCTGGACCAGTGTGTTATGTTAGTTATAGACAGAAGTTTAGTTTGGGCATGTTGAATAACAAGCTCAATAACTGGAAAACATGTTTCTTCTTTTTTTGTTTTGAGATAGGGTCTCATGTGGCCTATGAAGGCCTTGAACTCATGATGTAACTAAGGATGACCTTGAACTCCTCATCCTCCTGTCTCTACTTTCCAAGTGTTTGGGCTACAGTGCTTGTCACTATTTCTGGTTGTACAAATACAGTATTTTAAGACAACAAAACAAAGAAAAAAAACTGACTCATTTTCTTCAGAATTACCAATAAATTGAGTTTTGAAATCAATATACATACCAACAAAATAATTGAATGCTTTTAGTTAACTGGTTTCTAAGAAACAAGGTCAACTAGTTGGAGTAAAAGAAATACTGCATGAAATGTCACTGGAAAAAAAAAAAACAACCCGGAAATTTTGATTTTTTCCTTTAAATCTGACAATAAAAAATAAAGACATAAATGTGTCTGTGTGTATATCTGTGAGTGGGGAAGGCTCTTCTAGCACCCTGCTGGAAACATTCTATAGATTCTTAACCCAGACTTGGGCAACAATTACTGTGCACTGACAGGATGCTGCATGCAAGTGAGAAGGAATTATATAAGAGAAGAAAGAGATGTAAACTATTAACCTTAAAAGGCAAATGGAGAGTTGAAAGAAAAAAAAAATACTTGCTCCAGAGGTGGATATCTTGATATATAAGCTTTATTTTGTATCACTGTCCCCAGATTACTGAAACTCTGAAAGTAGGACATTAGGGAGACCTAACTTTCTAATGCACCAAAACAATGCATTAAGTCATGAAAACAGGGAAGACTTTTATTTTCCTCAAATAAGAAATTTGAAAAGATTAGAACTTTGTGTACACAATCTAAGAATTTCTGTAAGCTTACTTACTTTTTTCTCCTATGTTTTCCCCTGCTGCCTCCCCTTCCTCCTCCTCCTCCACCTCTGGTGGCTGTATGTCATCCTGTGGGTCACAGGCACTGACTGGCGCATTCAGACAGCAGTGGTTGAACCCACTATCTCGAGGCAGAGTAAAACTTCGAGGCTTGCCCCCATTGCTATTTAGCACTTGCATTCTCTCACTCTCTGCTAAGGGATATGGCCCATAGTGATCCTGGAGGTGGCACTTCTGAGTCGGAAGAGTGGACTGCCGTCTATGCTCTGGGGAGATGGCCGCTGAGTCAGAGAAGACAGAATCTTCCAGGGGTAGAGTCTGAAGATAGTGCAAGCCTGAACTTGTCAGAGGCGTTTCAATTAAATCTTGCCAGGAGCGGCGCTGACTGGCTGTCTTGCGAATGGGTGACACCACACTGCTCCCAGTTACTTCCTGGCGAAACTCCTCATGGGAAGACTGAGACTGAGAGGTCTCTGTGGAGGAAAGCCGGCTGTGTTTTGCTTCCACATAAGGACTGGGACAACTCATCTGTGAAAATAAGCCTCTGATCAGTTTCCTCTGGAAATGATAAATCATTTCTGTTGTCAAAGAACGTGTTTAATTATTATCAGGAAATATCTACATGGATGGATTCTTACATACTCAAATAACAACTAAGTTATTATTTAGATAATATTTTAGATGCAAACATCTAAAGTTGGGTCACAGCTTACATTTTAAGATAGACATGGATATTTTGAGATATAGGTATACCAGTTATTCATTAAAAAGTATGAGAAAATGTAAATATAAACATGCAGCAACAAAAATATTAGTTTTATAATCTCTATGCATTCTTAAATTCTGAACAATGTCCACAGATTACTATTTCTTGATTTTATATGCCTTATAAACAAGCTAAACACTTATTTAGATGTTTGCTAGTATAAGTGCCACAGAAAAGCTCTCTTATGGTCTTGTGAATTCTATGGTACTTTTTAGGAATTAAAAATATAGAAAAAAAACTGGCTACCTCTTGTACAATTCATAACCCCCTACTCCATGGACTCATCCTGTATGCCCAATGAAGAGGATATCCAGTGGACTGGGGACAGGGAGGAGGGATATAGAGGTACCATCATAAGATTTGCTCATACAATATATCTAATTATGGATAATAAAGATATGATATCAATACAAATATATAGACAAGATGAGATTATATCTTGTTGGGGATCAGCATTTGCTATGAGCACTGATACCACGGAGTATATATGTACAAAAGAAAAAATGAAATATTTTATATATAGAATTTAATATTTGTAAATATATATAATAATAGAAAGCATAAGCAAGAAAAAATGATTAGTATCAAGAAAATGCTGCAAGATACTTAAGAACAGCACCCTGTCTGGGGCAAGCTTTATTCTATCTCTGGAGGCTAGTGGAATGCCCAGGTGCCTTTCATGCAAGAGCAGCAAGATATGTTAAATGTGATCATCATAAATAGGGCTGAGGTGGAAACTAACACAAACATGGCTGAGATGAAGCTGCTTGCCACTCCTCTTGGCCAAGAAGGAGAAGTTACTTGGCATCTCCTATAGGTAGTTGGTTACTTTTCTACATATTAATAATAATCAAATGTTCTCTTTCTTGAAATTCAAGGATGTTATGTTTATATTTAAAAAGTTTGTAGGTGAAGCAATGATTTCCCTTTTACAAATGCTTCAAAGGAACTATTTATATGATGAAGTTTTAGCAAAACAGGGGAAATTTGAATTGCTTCCCTGGAATGATACAAAGATTGAATCAGGTTCTCATTTAAATCTTATTTCCTTTTCCTTTGTGTTAGACTCAGTCCCAAGACAGAATTAATTAGATGGTAACATATCACGGAACATAATTGTTCAACTGGGACACTCAGATATTCTCAGAAATTCTGATGGGAAATAGGTATAAAATGGCATAGTCCTAAGAAAGCCAGGATAGTTGTTTGCCACTTTAAGAAATTAAAGTATAGTCTATACACAGAAAAATTTGCACAGATTTAAGATTTATGGAGCACTATAAATATCTGTTAAACCAGACTCCATGGAAATCCAAAATGTCACATGCTAAAATATAGTCCATATACATATATTATTAATTTTTGTGAGGCTGGGGATCAAACCTAAGGCCTTGCACACAAAAACAAGTGCTCTATCACTGAGCTGAACCTCCAGCCTTTTAATACCATTATTTATCATTTGTTTCTAGAGGACATAGGAATGAACTTTATTAGTATGGGATAATTAAAATCAATTTATATATTTTTTCCAAGAAAACATTTTTTTGATGTTGATAACTCTTTGAAGGCTACTTTGATACAAATAGTATATTTTCTTAATTAAACTGGTGACACATTCATTCTGCCTAGAATCTGTGGTGATTATTTCTCTTGATTAAAAATTCTTTGTGAACTTATATCCAGTTGAGTGGGGATGGGGAAGAGGGGCATTGGGGAACTGGGGATAGCAACTCATTGTTTGTGCATTAAATAATGTAAACCATTATAGACAATAAATAAAAAAATCCTCCTGATTAAAATCAGGAACCCCAATTTTCCCCAAGAAATCTGAGGTTTGACTTATTTATAATTTACTATATATAAAGTGATCTTTCAGGTCAAAGAATATGATGAAATACCAAGTACACTCATGTTTTTAACTTACAGAGGGAGGCCGTGGATACGTGTCATAGGGGGGTGGAGGGCTGTCCTGTTTTGGTGTTGATGGAGTATCTGCTTCTTCCTTGTCACTTTCACTCCAGTAATCTAAAAATTCACAGACATGGATACCTTATCATTCTATTAAACATAGTCAGATTTTTGTGACTATACACTACCAGTTAAGAAAAAGAAATTTAAATTTCATTACTACACCATGCTAAGTAGCATTGTTATACTCAAGACACTGTCACCAAATCTTTTTTTTTTTTTGAAGCAAGGTCTTACTCTATGCAGAACTGATGTGGAACTCAGTCTATAGCCCAGGTTGGCCCTAAATTCACAGTGACCTTTAAATTTCTTGAGTGAATGGATTAAAGGCATGCACCATCATGCCCAGCTAAAAACTTCAATTTTGAGTCAGAATTTGGAGAGGAAATAAGCAAAAACACACTCTCTCTCCCCTTCTCTTTCTCCCTCCCTCCCTCTCCTTCCTTTCGTAGTAAATAAATACTTTTAAAACAGGAAACAAAGAAAATGCATCATGTAATATAATTTATTAATTGAAGTCTCCAAAGAATTTGGTTTAGAACTGAAAGTAACATAAACCTGGATTGGTTTATTTTGAAAGTGCTTTTAACTGCTGAGCCATCTCTCCAGTGCCTTTTTAATTTATTTTTCAAGGCAGGGTCTCACTCTAGCCTAGACTGGCCCCAAACTCACTATAATCCTCCTACCTCAGCCTCTTGAGTGCTGGGATTACAAGCATGTACCACCATTACCAGCCCAATGCCATATGATTCTTATTAAAGGTATATCATTTTATACTAAAAATCAATACTCAAAAGAAAAGCTATCTATCTGTCTGTCTGTCTTTCTATCTATCTATCTATCTATCTATCTATCTATCTATCTATCTATCTATCTATCTATCATATATCATCTATCTGTACTGATATAAACAGATAGGTCCAAAAGTAATATTCTTTTTTTCTTTCTTTTTTAAAAATTTTTTATTTATTTGAGAGAGAAAAAGATAAGAGAGAGAGAGGCAGAAAAAGAGAGCCAGAGAGACAGAAAGAGAGAGAGAGAGAGAGAGAGAGAGAGAGAGAGAGAGAGAGAGAGAGAGCGCACGAGTGAGCACCAGGATCTCCTGCCACTGTAAATGTACTCCAAAGGCATGCACCACTTTGTGCATCTGCCTTTGCGTGAGTGCTGAGCAATTGAACCTGGGGCATCAGGCTTAGCAAGAAGCACCTTTAACCACTGAGCAATCTCTCCAGCCCCAAAAGTAATATTCTTTTTCATTGGCTTCAATTCACTGATTATCTAACAATCACTGTTTTCTAGAGTCATGATGACATGGATATTTATAACACCATCCTCCCACCTTTCCTTGGAAACACATGGCAAACCCTGAATCTTGCCAAATACAAAAGGGCAAATCTGCTTATGTGGGCTACAAGTACCAAACTTTTAGAAGTACTTAAAAGGGTAGAAAATGAGGCTGGTAGACAAAGTGATTTGGCAGAACTCCAGGTAAGCAGGAGGGGAAATAATTCTGAGATATGTATTACTAGCATAAGTCAATGCAGCAAAAGGTCATTAACCAGATAATTTTAACTAATACCTCAGGCACCTTGTAACTGCTGGGTTAATTCTTTATGTGATTTAAAACAAAACCACAGAGTTATTGGCCATATCAATTTCAGATGAGCAAAGGTATTAAAACAATAATTTCATTATTCTTATTAAAATTTAGATCACAAAAGAATCATCACAAGGCTTAACTATTACTCAGATTCAAGTGAAAAATTACAGTGTATAGTTTTACAAGAATCCTTTCCTTCCCAGGAATTTTCAATTATAATATTTTTCCTGTAGTGATATTAAAATTAACTAGAACTAACAATTATTGAGAAAAAAATTATGTGGTAGATATGAAGCAATGAAACTGGGATTTAACCTAAGAAATTGCCTTGTGTTAAAGTTCTTAGAATTGTTTCTACAACTTTTGTTTAACCTGGCAGAAGAGTTTGTTGTGAGGTGATATACTGATGGCTATTTAATGTTCCTTATCTCCTAGTGACTTTTTAAATTTGGTTACTGCATATAGAAACTCTTTGGTAATATAGAGACTAGACAAAAAGTAAATTGTCCATTATATTCACCCTTAAAACACAAGGACACAGACAATTCTATTCCTTTTGAATAATAAGCACTGACAAGCTAGTCTCAATTTTGTGTATATTTTTCCCTTCAGAAAAACAATGAAAACCTTGAAATGTGGGCAAACACCTGTAACCTGCATAATTTAAGAGCCTGATGCAGAAGGATCTTGAGGTTGACCCCTGCAGGTGCTGCATAGCTAATCTTTGTCTCAACAAGCCCAAAATGAAAAAGAAAATAAAACAATGGAAATCCTGAATAGTGACTACATCTTATTTCAAATATGAATTGACATAGCTGCCTAGAAACAGATCCATCAAATTCTAATGAAAAAAGTGTGGGCTATATATTAAAACAGGTATAAGTTTAATTTTTGGTTAAATAACTTACTATTTCTGTATCTTACAGCCTTTACTTAACTTCTCTGGGCCTTTTTTTTATAACTTGTAAGAGGGGCTAATAATAATTGACTTTCAGAGTTGTGTGTGTGTTAACTAAATAAAGCAATATATAGTCATATGTCTTGCACCTTCAATACACTCAATAACACTAGGATTAGTTAACTTCTTGAGCATATTTGTAGGTAGATTTCTAGGGCAGTCTGACATAGATTATATAGGAGATAAAAGCCTGGTGTTCACAATGTATCTAATTTTGAATAATAAAGATATCAATAAAAAAGAAAAGAAGGTTTTTTTTTAACATATAGTCATATCTGGCATAAAGAGTAACAGCTGGAGGCCTACATTTTAGTTGGGTACTTTTGTGAGAGCCTGAAATCCTAGTGGGAAGTCAGTGCTAAAGGCACTGAAGCGGCACACACATGCACACACATGCGCATGTATAAAGCAGTGGGCTTGCTAAGATCATACCACCTTTATCCTTCTCACTATTTGTAGCCAAATTTATCTTTGATGCTTGCATTGAAACACTAGGGTCTTGAGGAGTTAATACCTCAAGTGGCCAATATTAGCACACTGAAAAAGAGCTCATCATCATTTTACCAAAAGTTCCATTAATATCACTATAAGTGACACATGTGGGGTATTTCTACTTTTTATTCTCAGCTGAATTAGGAAGAATTATAATCCCTAATTATGAGGTAATTTTTGGTTGGTTACAAAGCATCAACAATTTAAAACTGTCTTGGGTTGTCTAACACAAATCAAGAGTACTATTTTGAAAATTAACTTATGCTAGGCTATGTATGGATGAGAGAACAATGCCAAGAGGTTACCCTGAAAATTTAGTTAGGCATTTTGGATTCTTGTGGCAAATTAGACATACTATAGTTGAAAATAGTCTGATTGTTTTCTATGAGAACATTTATTTTTCATAGCTCTCTAGAATAAAATAAAAGGGCATTTTAATGCTTCCTGAAATGATACATTAAATATAAATAAGACGGAGCAGTGCCATCATAATAAGAGGGAAATGTCCTCTTTATAGTCACATGTGATACAAAAACGATAATTTTTAAAATTAATTTCTTCAGACCTATTAAAAAGTTTGGTAAACCTTAGCCTCCAGGTCAAATGTGGTCCTTTGCCTGTTTTAAAATGGCCTGTCACAAAAAAATAGTTTTTATATTGTAAGTTGCTAAAAAAGAAAACAAAAAATGTTTTCAAAAGTGTGAAAGCTATTGTGAAATTTAAATAGTATACTGTATACATAAAAATTTATAAGCAGGTAGGCATGCCTATTCACACATCTATGGCTGGTTTCCTGCTACAATAACAGAGTTGGATGGCCCTCAAGCTCAACATTTTATTTATCTCTTTTTAGAAAAAAAAATGATTGACCGCTACTTAAACATTTGACATGTTGTCTTTGGGATCTGTGTTGGATGAGGATCTTTGGATCTCTATAACTTTTACTTAAAATATTTTGGTGGAAATTTTACTCTAAGTCTGAGAAGAAATTGGTTTTTAGATTCTCCACATTAACAAACTGGATATGTACACTGGAGAAGAACTACATTTTTTTTTGTCTCTAAGTCAATATGTAGAATTCTTTTTAGTTTAGGTTGTTTCAAATAGAAAGAAAGTAAGGCAGGGAGTGGGGAGGAGTGCTTTGAAATATATTTTCTGGCCATACAGTAGTCACTACATTCATGACCTCACAGTGGCTATTGTGACCTGCATTAGATCTGTACAATATTGGTCTCATCAACAGTTCATCATGGATGGTAAAAGAGGGAGGAAAGACATAAAAATAGAAGAGGGACTAGTAGGAAAGAAGAAGTGGGTTCAATGGAGGGCTACAAGGTTGGGGGGACAAAACAAGATAATGGGATGGGATTATGATGAAAATAAATTATGTATATATATGAAAATTGTCAATAAATGTTTAAAAAGACATGTTTGTAATGGATTTACAAGTGTTCTTTCATAATTGTGAAACCAAAAGATGGTGACCACAGCTTTTTTGTTTAATTTTTTTATTGACAATTTTCATACACAAACATCATGTGATTTGATCATTATCTCTTCTCATTACCTACTTTCTTAAGATTTCAATTCTGTATCATAATATGTTTCATAAATCTGTGGTCAATGCAAATATAAATGTTATAAGATTACAATTAGACAATAGTGAAAATGAAGAACATAACTAAATAAAAAAGGACCATTCATCTGACCTCTTTACATAAAAAGTTATTTAAGTGTTTATGAAGTTGTTAATTATTGCTAACAAAAAAACCCACTTCAGCACCAATTCCAATTGTAGGACTTTTCATTTTTATGATTTTGTTTTCCATATAGAAAATAGGTTGAAAGAGAGGACAATGACCAGGAGAGAAATCCTGTTTAACTCTTCAAAAATTTGTGAGTTTGATCCTTATCTGTTAAATTTACTAAATTTTATCTATAAGATACTATTGTCTATGTTTAAAGTACATATGAAAAATAATCATACATAGACATAAAAATTCTATGCAAGAAAAAAACAAGACAATTGTAAAATAAAAGTTATGTCTTTACCTTGTTCTTGCTTAATCCTTTCTCTTTCTGCATATCCTGCAGTCAGCATATTAATTCGGTTAAGCCATCTGGAAAATGTTAAAATCAATATTGCAACTTAATTTCTTATATTTCATAGAAGTATTTATCATACAATATTTACAAATATCTGCAGTAAACCTACATATGTGTTCGATGCTACTCTTGGTAAATTTCAATAAGTTATATTTTATGGTAGCAGAAATTGGTATTATAGCAGATAAAATTTAAATTAAAACTTAGGTAAAGTTATTAATGCTTGTAATATAAAATGCTTTGAGAGGATCCCTGTCATATTAAGTATTTTGCTACAAATGTTTAATCACTGAAATATTCTTTCTGCTCTGTTTCATTAGAACAAATGTTCCCTTAGAAATTAACAATACCATGCCTAATTTGTGTTCTATGAGAAAATGTTACGGACTTGTCTGTTTGTACTGAATAATGAACTATGTTTTATGGGTATAGAAATGAATAAGAAAGTTACCACTTTCATTGAACAATAAACTCTAGCATTACTAATTTCATAAAGCAACTAAAAATTTAAATTACTTTTAGGAAGAAATAATTATATCCTACTGTTTAGAAATGGTGTAGATATACTAAGGTCATTGTTACAAAATGTTGAACACTAAGCAGTTTTTGGTATAAACTTGTCCTAAGGGCTTTATCTGAAAGAAACTCATCTCTCAATATACTTGGCATAATTGTGATTTGCTATTTTATACTGTTATACAAGCAGAAACATGAACTAACTGATTAAAGAAATATTTATTGAGAGCCTATTTTGTTCCAGATGCTGTTCTACATACCATGAATATAGAGGTACAAAACAAAGCCTTTGCATTGATGATGCTTATATCTTTTCGAGGGAGGCAGATTATAATTAAGGATACAAATAAGCCTATATGAAGTGGGAGCAAATGCTATTTTGGCTGGAGAGACTGTTCAGTGTTTAAAGGTACTAGCTTGCAAAGCTTTCCATAATGTGTGCAAAGCTTCCTATCCTGGGTTCCATTCCTGTGTACCCATGTTAACCCAGATGCACAACATAGCACATGTGCCAAGAGTTTGTCTGCAGCAGCAAGAGGCATTGGCATGTCCACACACTCTCTCATAAATCAATAAAAATATAAAAAAAAATAAACAAGCAAGGAAGGTATAATTAGATTGGCAAAGATGCTGACAAATAGGGGAATCTATTTTAGGCAAGCAGGTCATGGATACAAGTAGTGAAGGTAGAATCTTTTTGAACAGGGTAAGTTCATTAATGTTAGTACTTTACAATGTTACTAACACTTTCAAAGAATAACCTATAGGTAAGAGGGTATTTCACCTACAGTAAACATTTTAATGAGATATTCAGAGTGACATGAAATGATATACTAGTAGGAAACCAATAGTAAGAAGTATGGAAGAAATGTATAGATTAAAAATAGGATTACTCACAATTACAAATATGTATACACTCACATGGTATATAATCCATAGGCCAGATTTTAAATACATTTAAGTAATGCTTTTATATTCTAATTATTATGGCTTGTTTACTGTCTTTCTATATTTTCAAATCTGGAGAAGAAACTTATATTACTATGTACCATGGTATAATTTCATGCAAAACAGAATAACATTTTAAAATTATGAAATAAGATAAAAATATATTTACTGTAATTCTAATTATTGATAAGCATATCTCCTCTTGAAGAATTATGTATATGCTTTAAAAGATTACATATGAAATAAACAAAAGTCCACATTATCTTATTGTTATGTAACTATTAGGTGACTGAACAAAGCTGTATGTGGGTGTCTCTTCATATCTTTAATCCTCTGAATATTTTTATCACTGAGCCTTTTCTTCTACTTATGAGTAATTTTTAAGAATATGTCTAGTGAAAGTAACCATTAACAATAAGGATATTAAAGAAAGAAAAAGAAAACGAAAATAATTTATGATCCATTCTAATTAAATTAAAAAATTAATTCAGACTTTAAGGTCAGTTTCATCCTAAATTTATAATGTACAGATGACATTTTCTATTAGATTCACTTTTTCTTTGACCCATTAATTAAAGGAAACAAAACATAAACGTGCTGTTTCATTTCTCATATGATATCAGAAGCAGATACAGCCATAGGAGTATTATATTAGAGCAGGGACATCTGCATCTTTTTTGAATATATTGAGAACACGTAATAGAAAATAGAGGCAAAATAAGGTTAAATAGACAATAAATTGAATTTTAAGCAGATATTTTCTAAGGTTCTCAACACCACCTTTCTTTGCCATTTCCTTATAGCTCAAAACCACAATTATACTCTCAATTATAAAAAAATAAGATTGAAATGTATATAGGTACCCATTTATTATGTTTAAGCAATATATTTTTGTGCTTAAAAATGCTTAGATACCATTTTTAAAGATATACAAAGAAAAGTAAATGAGGTAGGAGAACAAAGTCAGTTTTTGTGTATATATTTTTACCATCTAGAAATATATTAAAAATATTCTCAAAAACAAATATTAAAAATTCTTTTTAGTTGTAGATTTTTTCTTAAATTTATGAAAAATTTAATTTTCAGAAAAATGCAATAATGAAGTACTATGGACAGACATGGCTACGGCACTTATTAAAGTCTAATAATTTTGCTCATTTATTTTAAACTTATTTATTATTAATAATTAGATACATTGTATGAGCAAGTCTTGTGATGGTACTCCCATTTTCTTCCTTCCTGTCCCCAACCCACTTGGGGCCCTCCTCAGTGGGGTTGCTGGACCAGTCCATGGGACAGGGGGTTACGAATTGTACAAGAAGTAGCCAGTTTTTCCCCTCTTTTTGTGTTGTTGCTGAGGGGGGCAATGTCTTGGTTCTGGTACTTTTGTGGTAAATTTGATAAATATTAGGTAAGTTTGACTTTTAATTGTCATTGTCATTATATTTTAAAAATAAATTGTGTATGTATGTGGTTTAAAACATGATTTAGAAAAAACGATGATTTAGGCAAATACTTCTTTAAATTAAGGTATTGTCACATAGAATTATAGCTGGTTCATTGAATTTTTGACTAATCACTCTAGAATTTCCAGTTACACTCTCTAAGCCTTTAGAATTACAGACCTAACTCACAAAGTACTTTGACATTTAAACAGTACTATACCTGTTCATATCATCAAGATGTTCAGCAGCAAAATAAAAACTTTTGATTTTAGGATGACAGGCTTTGAATGCACTGCAAAAACAAAAGTTATATTCATTTTATTGCAAGTTAGAAAAAAAAAGATTAAACCAAATAATTTCTTTCTTTCTTTTTCTTTTTTTGGTTTTGAGGTAGGGTCTTACTGTAGCCCAGGCTGACCTGGAATCCACTATGTAGTCTCATGGTGGTCTTGAACTCATGGTGACCCTCCTACCTCTGCCTCCTGAGTGCTGGGATTAAAGGCGTGCGCCACCACACCCGGCTAAACCAAATAATTTCTATGGGTAAAATTATGTAACCCAAATTCATTTATATAATGCTTCTATCATGATGACGTAAATAAGTAAAAAAATCCATTTTCTGACTTCTTAACTGCTTTCTGATCATCTTAACTTGAAAGCTTTAGAGGAATAGCCTATAATTTAAAATCTGGGAAATAAAAACCCTCTCCCTTTCCCCACATAAAATCAACTTACTATTTCTTGCGGCATTCACTGGCTCTATCAATTTTAAATTCAGGCAGACTGATGAATCCTTCTGCTTTTTCATCCTACAGAAGCAAGATTTTTGTTTAAGCTATTAAGCTAAAACAGCTGAAGCTAACTATAATGTATAACCATGACTTAAATATCTATACTAATAAATGTGCCTACTTAGTTTCTTAAATTTGACATTTCAAATAATTCCACTCATATTCCATAAATTATATATTTTATAAATTGAAGATATATTGTAAATACTAAGAATTATATAGATTGAAATATGTATATTATTTAAAAAACTCCTTTTCATATTAAAATGAGAATAGAAGTTATTTAATTCACAAAGTAATACATGCTTTACATGAAATTTTCTGGGCCTGGGGATGAGGATGTAGTTCAGGGGTAGGGCACTTATTTGTTTAGCATGCATGAAGGCCTTGGGTTCCATCTTTAGAATGGCCAAAAAAGGGTAACAACCAAGAAAATTTCAGCTCAGAGGATAACTAAACCTTTATAAAATACAAAATAACTCTAGTTAACATTCATAGCATGCATTTTCTATTATTTTAAAACTGCAGATATAAAATAAAGTGATGTTTGTTTATTCATTTCTCTCTTCTCTCCAACAATTCTATTATATAACCTGAATTGTTTTTTTTCTCATATAGCATTTAAGTGATATACAACAACTTGATTTTCAAATATCTGAGCAGGGGCATATAGTATCTCAATTTTACCTATAAATTTAACAAAAGTTAAAAAATCCTCCTCTCTTTAATTCTATATAAAAGTAAGGTGGAAACATTATCCAAGATTTTACAATAGGACCAAGTTATCTCAACTAAGCTAAGATTCTATGGCTAAACCTTTCAACCATTGTGCCACTTTTCCTAGACTACTTCAAACTTTTATTTGATCTGCTAAACCAGTCCATAACGCCTTATACAGAAATTTAAGTGAGATTATCTCACCTACTCTTTTGAAGAAATAAATAGGTTCTTAATTCTGTGTGTTTGTGAATTTGGCCATCATTGAACTTCTGTGCTCAACTTAAAAAACTGATGCTGGAGAATGGAGCGATGACTCAGTGGTTGTGTGCTTCCTACACAAGCATAAGAATCTGAGGGGGCCTGAGACTGCTAGAGTTTGAATCTCCAGAACCCCTGTCAACATCTGAGCATGGCCTTTTGAGCCTGTAACACCATTCCCAAAGGAAAACAGAGACTCTCTGGAGCTTGTGAATAAACAGCAAGCTTTGGTATCAGTAAGACTGTGGCTCAAACAACAGTGATAAAACAGGACAACCAATGTTCTTCACATTTCACCATAAGCGAACTCACTCTACAAGACAAGCACATGGGATACCACACGGGCACATAATGTGTATAAACCATATGCCCCCACATATCCCACATATACATAGTTTCTCTCACAAACAATCATACACATACACACACACAGAATAAAATTAGATGCTACTGGTTGTGATGAAATTTGTGTGTTATAGAAAGAAGCAGTATGAAACCTTTTTAATCTTTGAATATTTTTCTGGTCTTGGTATAAAGACATTTCAAATTTTGTTTTTAATTTTTATCTCCAATGTTATATTTGATGTTTTTAATTTAAAAATTTTGAAATGTTCTAGCGGAAGCATTATTTCTTCATAATGATGTAATGTGAGATCTTTACATTTCTCATACAAGAATCATAGTAAGATATGCCTTGCAATGGATACTATGAAATTACTCATATCTCACAAGGACAATAGAATAACTTGCCAATAATTGTGATACAGCTACCATTTAATAAAATAGACTACAGTTTTTCTTCATGTAATCTTTGTAAACTAGAATACAATCTAGCATATAGAAGATGCACATATAAGCAAATTATAATAAATAGAAACAAAGATACTATGTCTTGATATTACTTTGTTGGTACAAGACAGACTTATTGAATTAGAGGATATTTTAGATACCTGTATGCTTGCCACAAAATATGAAAATGACATCAGAAAGGAATCAAATCATTTCAAATATATTTGTTAAATAATAAAGTATTAATTCAAGAATTTTCAAAATAATATAAGAGGTCCATTTGAAAAATACTACTGATATCATATGACTTGAGAATTTAGTATATGCTATGCATATAAGATGGTTATATTTACTGGTTTATTTCATGTACATGACAGCCAGTGAAATATGCATTATTATTCTCATACAGTTGCTGAGGTAGTATGTTTCCAGAGTCTAATCTTTTAAGCATGACATAATAACCTGCTTGCAGAACATCTAATTCTCTGGATCCTGTATGCTACAATTATAGGCCTAAAATGCTGTTAAATTTTACAAATTAATCTTCAAATGCAAATTTATGAATGTCTTATAATAGTACCAGCATTAAATACTATTCAACAAACATACTATGTATAGTTTTGGTAAGTTAACAGCAGAAATTATTGTTTAAAAATGAATAAATTGAATTGACAGAAAGCTAGCTCAAGTCAAAACAAAGAGTTAAGGGAATCTTAATAAAGTATACTTTAGCATGTCAGCTGTGATATATGATACATTGTGATATAATTAATCTGGGTACAATTGTGTTATATTAAACACCCAAGGAAGGGAGGTTTTAATCTAAAGAGAATGGAGATGGCTCAATTGGTAAATTGCCTGAAGTGCAAGCAAAAGAACCTGAACTTGAATCTGTAGCACCTACATAAAATGCCAAACCAGCCCAGGAAGAGAGGAGACAGAGAATTCCTAGAGCTCACTAAACAGCTAGTCTGGCTAAACTGGCAAGTTCTAGATTCAGCGAGAGACACTCTCAAAGAGTAAGGTAGAAGGTCGGAGAGATGGCTCAGCGGTTAAGGCACTTGTCTCCAGTGCCTAAGGCCCTGGGTTCAATTCCCCAGTACCCACATAAGCCAGACACACAAGGTGGTGGCCTTGGCATACTCTCTCTCTCTCTCTCTCTCTCTCTCTCTCTCTCTCTCTCTCTCTCTCTCTCTCTCTCTCTCTCATCTCTGCTTGAAAATGAATAAATAAAATATTTTTAAAAACTCAAAAAAAAGAATAAGGTAGAAAACAATATAGGAAGACACTTGATGTGGACCTTTGGTCTGCACATGTGCTTATATTGACATGCACATGAACAGCCACATAACAATGTGCCCACACATAGAAACATGCATACACACATGCACACCACATAAACATAAAAGAAATATTAAAAGCATAATTAAAATGTATTAATGTATTAAATACCCCCCTCTTCTCAAGGGGGCCAAATTTAATAAATATTTGCATTATTCAAAAATGGTCTACTAGTTCATTTTTTATTAAGAAAACTGAAGAGAGTTGAGGGGATATTAATTTAAGTTATTAAAGAGCTCTTATCATCAAAAGAAAAACAGAAAAACATCTATTTTGAACAAAAATAAGACATTTTATAATATGTATAAAGTTTCTATAAATATTTCTTTTAGTTAAATTACTATCTGAAGTACCTTGGCATTTTTAGATATAGAGAATTTAACTATACTTAACTAAGCTTCAGATATGCTACATTAGAAAAAAATGAGATAACTATACTTACAGAACACCTAAGTGCAATTATTTTAATAGAATGGAGTGAAAAAAAGGCAGAAATCTCCTAAATTAGCTTTAAGGTGATTGTATGATTTTAAAATGTAAGTCTCAAAATTCTGATAATTTTGGCTAATGCTAGAGAATCTATGAGAATACAAATGTACTCTGTCTTACCTCTTCATTAATATACCAATACAGGGATGAATCCTTTAGGACAAACCAATATTTTTTCCATTTCTGTGAAAAATAGCTCTTTGCATCTTTCTTTTTCCAAAGCCAGCCCTCACAGTCGCCACGGCCAAGATCCTTGCAAGAAATTCGTCTTTTGCTCTTGCTTGCTATAGGACCTAGAGGTGATAGTGAACAACAATACTCCTGTAATTTTGGCAAAGGTACGGAGATGAAAGATCACTCAACTATTAATCTTAAAATTATCATTTCCTCATCATATTAGACTAGAAAACATGGAGATTCTTAACAGCTTTTTCTCCACATAGGTGACAATCAGAAGCATGTAATCCCAGCCTTGAGACTTGATGCTTTGTTGTTATAAAAGGTTATTTGTGAGGGTTGGGTTCAAGAATGCCAACTAGCAGACACGACGTGTCCCTCAGGAAACAAGGGTCAGGGTTATCAGCAGGGATCCAGGTCATGGACACAAGCTGCGGCCACGCTCTGAGATCCAGACACCTCCCGGCACAAGATCCTCATGACTGGAGGCCGCCATCCAGGACCAGCACTCACCGGAGGCAGTGAGTCCTTAGAAGCCGGTGGCTTCAGCCTGCCACCACCTGAGGTTTTACTTCAGCCTCAGCCAGCTTCCCTTGGGTTTCTTCCCTGAACCTCCCGCCCTCTGTCTTTCCTGTCCCTCCTGGGCCCTTTTGCTTCTTTCTTTTTCAACTTTTTTTTCCTTTCCTTTTATTTTATTTTTCTATTAGTATTATTATTTTTTTCCCATCGCAGACTGTACGTAGCCCCTCACCCACAGCCCTCTGCCCCACCCCTGCCCACTTGCTAGTCTGTTTCCTTGTTTACTTTTCTTTCTTTTCTTTCTCTTTTGCCAGAACACAGGGACAGGGGCTCCCATGTAGCCCCTACCCCCGGCTTCTGGACTCCAGCACATTGGCCCTGCCCCCCGCGCTAGTCTGTTTCATTGTATACCATTTTCCCCCTTTATCTTTCTCTTTCCCCGCCCAACCAGGACAGGGGATCCTAGTTAGCCCCTCCCTTGACCTCTAGCCTCCAGCATACCTGCCCAGCCTCCACAGGCCCTAGCTACTCTTGTCTTTTTTTTATTTCTTCTTTTCTTACTCTGCCGCATGCAGACCCAGACCGTGCTCATACGTAGCCCCTCCTCCCGGCCTCCAGCCTCCAACATGTCTGCCCTGCTCCATTTCTGCTCCTGAGGAACCCATCAGCCCCTCTCTCTGTACCCAGAGAACCCAGCAACACCAGTAACAGGGATCTCAGTGGCCTCACCCCCCTTTCCACCCCAACCCCCACTAACCCCACCCCCTTGGGGCCGCTGACCCCTGCAGGCCTGCTCCCCTAGCCTGCCAACTATGTGGGCCCCACCCCCTGTACCCGCGACCTATCGGGGTCCGCTACTCCACATGACCAGCAACCTCCACAGCCTCGACCTTTGAACCTGCCCCAGTTCCCATTGCCCCTTGCCGTCCCCCATTACCGCCGACCCCTACAGCCCTGTTCCCCCATATCCGCCGGCCCCTGCATATATCTCAAAGGCATTCCTCCAACCTCCTCAAGTGGAATCGAAATGGGCAGACCTCAACACAAGAATATTAAACGCAAAATGACAGCAATAATACCGCTAAAGAGAGAGAGAGCAGAGGCAGGCCCAGGATGACATGACACTAAACCCCGAGCATACTGGCACAGATCCTAAGGAGAACTTATTGTTAGTCATGCAACAAAAGATGGACCAACATATTGAAAAGGTACAAAGCCAGCTCAATAGCTTTGCCACCAAGCTTAATATAATGGAGGAGAACCAAATGGACTGCAGAAGAGACATATCAGAACTAAAGGCAAACCAGGAAACTGAAGGTATCAAAACCCAGCTTTCCAAATTAACTGAAGACATCTGCAAATATAAGAATGACTGTCATGAAGAAGTAATTAAATCAAACCTTGAAATGAAATCACATCTCAACAGGATGATAGAAGCAACACAGAAAGAAGTTGCAGAAAACAAAAACCACATTGAAATAATAAGAAAGTCCCTAGAATCTCTTACCAACAGGATTAATCACTGGGAAAACAGTACCTCGGACATGGAAGACAGAAGAGAGGAAAATTCGAGGGAAATAAGATCCGTGACAAAATTCAGAAGAGCAAGTGAGCAAGACACAAGGGAAATGTGTGATATCATAAAAAGACCTAATCTCAGCATCATGGGGATCCCGAAAGGAGAAGAAAACCAAACGATGGGCATAGAAAATATTTTCAACAGAATTATTCAAGAAAACTTTCCATGCAAGATAGTCCTGTGCAACCAAAAGAGATATGGAGGACTCCAAACAAATTGCACCAAAGGAGGAACACCCCACAACATTTCTTAGTTACAATGCCAAGCATTGAGGATAAAGAGAGAGTCCTTAGAGCAACGAGAGAAAGGAAACTCACCTATATAGGAAAACCCATCAGAATAACCAAGATTTCTCCATAGAAACTTTAAAAGTCAAAAGAGCTTGAAACAAAGTGATCCTAGGCCTAAAGAAATATGGATTCCAACCTAGACTACTGTACCCAGCAAAGCTATACATCAAGATAGATGGAGAAATGAAAGTAATCCATGAAATTAACCAGTTCCACAATTACTCGAACACAAAGCCAAGCCTTCAGAAGATATTTCACGAGATATCACATGTAGAGAAGACAAACATCCAAACTCAGGAAAGGAACAGAACAAGCAAGGTAACACCATAGAGATAACAACAGCTTAGATACCAACCTCCATATTCTCTCCAACAAGGCAGGGTTTAAAGCAAATGTCACAGTTATAACTCTGAATGTAAATGGACTCAACTCTCCTATAAAAAGACACAGGATCACAGGTTGGATCAGGAAAATGGACCCTTCCATCTGTTGCCTTCAAGAAACACACCTTATTGCTAAAGACAGTAAACTCCTGAGAGTAAAAGGGTGGAAAAAATTTTCCAGGCATGTGGCAATAATAAAAAAGCTGGTGTATCTACTCTAATATCTGACAAAATAGACTTTAAACCGAAAACAATAAAAAAGGACGATGATGGTCACTTCCTACTCGTCAAGGGAACAATACAACAGGAAGACATCACTATAGTAAATATGTATGCACCAAATGCAAGGACGCCTCAGTTCATTCAGCATAAATTACTCAAAAGCAAAGCAGATATAGATGGCAACACCATCATAGTAGGAGACTTTCACACTCTACTGTCATCAATAGACAGATTGTCCAAACAAAAGCAGGGAAATAAAGCAGCTAAATAACACCATAGACAAACATGGGATGACAGACATTTATGGAAAATTCCATCCCAAGGACACAGATTACACATTCTTCTCAGCACCAAATGGAAACTTTTTCCAAAATTGACCATGTGCTGGACCATAAATCATCCCTCAACAAATTTAGGATGATTAATGTAATCCCCTGCATCATATCAGACCACAACACATTAAAGCTAGAAATTAACAATGGGAGAGGATCCAAAAATTTCAAAAATATTGGGGGACACAATGAAGGCAATTCTAGGGAGGAAATTCATTGCACTAAATGCCTTCATAACAAAGACAGAGAGATCTCAAATCAATGAGCTATCCTCCCACCTAAAGTCATTAGAACTAATGGAAAAATCCAACCCTAGGAGCTCAAGATGCAAGTAAATAACTAAGATTAGAGCAGAGATTAATGACGTGGAAACAAAGAAAACAATTAAAAAATAGACAAATCAAAGAGTTGGTTCTTTGAAAAAGTCAACAAGATTGACAAACCCCTGGCCAATTTAATCAAACAAAAAAGAGAGAAAGCCCAAATTAACAAAATACAAAATGACAAGAGTGAGATCACAACAGATCCCAAAGAGATTGGCAGCATGATCAAGTCATATTTCGAGAAACTCTACTCCACAAAATTAGAGAAGCTGGAAGAAATGGATAAATTCCTGGATACCTACCATCTACCAAAGCTTAGACCAGAGCAGATAAAGATCCTAAACCAGCCAATAACAATAACAGAGATTGAATCTGTAATCAAGAACCTCCCCAAACGGAAAAGCCCAGGTCCAGATGATTTCTCTGCCGAATTCTACCAAACCTTCATCATAGAACTGAAACCTCTCTTTTTGAAGCTTGTCAGAGGCAAAGAAAAAGAGGGTAGGCTCCCAAACTACTTCTTTGAAGCTACCATTGCTCTAATTCCCAAACCAGGCAAGGATATAACAAGAAAAGAAAACTACAGATCCATCTCCCTGAAAAACTTGGACGCAAAAATCCTAAATAAAGTCCTAGCAAACCGAATACAAATCCACATCAAGACTATAATTCACCCTGACCAAGTCGGCTTTATTCCAGGGATGCAGGGATGGTTCAACATATGCAAGTCGATAAATATAATTCACCTCATTAACAAACTCAACCGCAAAAACCACATGGTCATCTCAATTGATGCTGAGAAGGCTTTTGATAAAATTCAACACCACTTCATGTTCAAAACCCTGGATAGGCATAGATGACCTATACATGATAAAGTCAATATACAGATTTCCTAAAGCACAAATCATCCTCAATGGGGAACAACTCAGGGAGTTCCCGCTTAACTTAGGAACAAGACAGGGATGTCAACTCTCACCACTGCTATTTAACATAGTGCTTGAAGTACTAGCCCATGCAATAAGACAGGAGAACAGCATAAAAGGGATACAAATTGGAAAGGAAGAAGTCAAACTATCACTCTTTGCAGATAATATGATCTTATATATATCAGACCCAAAGAACAGTATTAGTAAACTCCTGAAGGTGATCAATGTCTTCAGCAGAATGGCAGGATACAAAATTAACACACAAATATCAGTAGCCTTTCTATATACAGAAGACAAATATTTGGAAAGACATCAGAGAAACTGTCCCATTCTCTATATCCTCAAATAAAATCAGATACCTGGGAATATCATTAACCAAGTGAAAGACTTATATAAGGAAAATATTGAAACACTCAAGAGGGAAATAGAGGAGGATGTGACGAGATGGAACGACATTCCAATGTCATGGATAGGGAGAATCAATATAGTAAACATGGCAATCCTGCTAAAAGCAATCTACAGATTCAATGAAATGCCAATAAAATCCCAACCTCCTTCTTCACATACATAGAAAAATAATCTCAAAATTTATTTGGAAGGGTAAGAGACCTCAAATAGCTAAAACTATTCTGAGCAAAAAAAAATTACACAGAAGGTATCACCATACCTGACTTTAAAACATACTACAAAGCCATAGTAACTAAAACAGCATGGTATTGGCAGAAAAACAGTCTGACCAGTGGAACAGAATTGAAAACCCAGCCTTTAATGCAAGTAACTTCAGCTTCTTAGTCTTTGACAAGGGTGCCAACAAAGTAAGCTGGGCCAAAGATAGCATCTTCAACAAATGGTGCTGGACAAATTGGATAATCACGTGTAAAAAAATGAAAATAGACCCACTGCTTTCACCATGCACACAGATCAACTCCATATGGATCCAAGACCTCAATATTAACCATACAACCCTAAACACCCTGAAAGAAAAAGTTTGAGGAACCCTACATGAGATAGGATTAGGGAACAACTTCCTAAGGAAATCTCCGGTAGCCCAGGAAGTAAAACAGTCATTTAACCAATGGGACCTGATCAGGATCAAAAGCTTCTGTACAGATAAAAATATCGTTCTCAGAGTCAAGACACCCTTCAAACTGGGAGATGATTTTCTCCAGCTACAACTCAGACATAGGCCTAATTTCCAGAACCTATAGAGAACTCAAAAAAATTAATAACAAAATCCCAAACTGCCCCTCACAAAACAGGGCACTGATCTCAACAGATAATTCACAGAGGAGGAAGCACAAATGGCCTTTTCTCACCTGAGAAAGTGCTCAGCATCCTTAAGCATCAGAGAAATGCAAATCAAAACCACAATGAGATACCACCTTACTCCGGTCAGAATGGTAATCATAAAGAAAAGCAACAACAATCTTTGCTGGTGAGGATGCGGGGAAAAATGAACCCTCATTCACTGGTGGTGGGATTACAAACTTGTTCAACCACTATGGAAAGCAGTGTGGAGACTCCTGAACACAATAGACATCTATCCACAAGATGTCACATCTCGAAGCAGAAACATTTGTACAACTATATTTATAGCAGCTCAATTCATAATAGCCAAGTATTGGAATCAACCCAAATGCCCATCCATGTAGGAATGGACAGCAAAACTGTGGTGTATTTACACAATGTAATTCTACTCAGCTGAAAGGAAAAATGACATATCAAAATTTAGGAAAAAATGGTCTGAGTTTGAGCAGATCTTACTAAGCGAACACTCAAAAGAACAGAGAATTGAATGCCACATATTCTCCCTCATATGTGGTTCTTAACCAGGATAACCGTTTTCTTTATGCAGACTAGTAGAAAGAAGTGAGAGGTTATGAATGAGGGGTAAGGGATGTGGGAAGGGGAATGGCTTAAGTATGAGGTTAAACCATATTAGGTTCCAAAACATAAAATCCTCATGACCATACTGTAACCTATTTAGAAAGTAGTGGGAGTCGACTGGCAAGAGGGGCCATGAGTGTTAGGGGAGAGAGTCTAAGCGTGAGAACAATTAGATCAGTCTGAAAACACCTGGCTCCAATCACCAGTTCCTTCCCTAACTGAGATGTTGACCAAAGTGACCCATGAGGCTCCAACAACAAGACAGAATTCTGTCAAAGCCCTTGAGCGCCCTGCACAGGCCTGAGGCAAAACCCTGTTGCTGAAGAAACCACCAGAATGCTATAGACCAGAGAGAGAGACACTTCGAGGTCCAGAATGGTATCCAGCTCCCAGAAGGCTTTTAGTGTAGTGCTGGAAGGCACTGCACAAGCTGCCAGGGGAGTCTGATCAAGGACAGCTGGAGTAAACAGAAACCATTGACATGAATCACAATCTGCTGCAATGAGTAGGTTGACCCCACCTCCTAATGGGAGAGAAAAGCGAACCAAGAAAGGAACACTTGTGTAATGGGGAAGCCTGGGTCTGGGGGAGACAATCAACAGCTTTCAAATTCGGCCAAATTTTCCACTCAGTGAGGGGGATTCCTTGTCTGGAACTTGGGATGCAGGGCGATAGGCACCAGATCCCGTCCTCTTGGGCTCCCAAGACAAGATGCACTATGGGAGCGATTGACGGGAAGGCTACTAAAGATAGAATCTAGGTAATCCAGGATTGTGTATATTTGTTAACCTACACTGACCTTACTCTCTGATGGAGATTATGTTTTGTTTTTCAGGATGCAGTAAGAGAGCTTGGGCCCATCTAACCCTCCCAACCGACCATAGTCTGATAGCTGAGATCCTGGCAAGAGATGAGACACCACAGGCATATTGTGGAGGATCCATATGGAACCCCAAAGAGAATGATGGGATGAACAATGGGACCCACAGCCACAGCCATCCAATCAACATAGGATAAGTCAGTGAGACAGAAACCAATGATTCTCGACACAAAGACCCCTAAGCCCACAACCTTAAAGCAAACTTATTACTCATCCACCACGACTCAGGGAACTGTGCGGAAGAGAGGGCAGAAAGATTGTGAGAGCCGTGGTGGAGGAGAGTATCCAGAGACATGGCACCCCTCAGTAAGAACATACTAAGGCCAGGAGAACCATGCTGAATACTAGGCTATCCATGGGCCCCTGTCACAAGGACTGATCCAGATGACCCACGGAGGAGGATATCCAGCTGGTTGGGGATGGAGGAGGGGGAGTATCGGAGATTTGGGGATAACAACTCATTTTTTGCCCACTAAATAATGTAACTCATTATGGACAATAAAAAAAAAATCTTCACGAGCATACTGTAACCTATTGAGCAAGTTGTGGGCATCAATTGGCAAGAGGGGCCATGATTAGTAGGGGGAGAGAGTCTAAGCCTGTGAATAATTGATCAGTCTGACAACCCCTGGTCCCAGCCACCGGTTCCTTCCCTCACTCAGCTTTTGACCAAAGTGACCCATGAGGTTCCAAAAACAAGACAGACTTCTTTCAAGCTCTTGAATGACCTCCTCAGGCCTGAGGCAAAACCCTGTTGCTGAAGAAACCACAGAAAGCTATTGATTAGTATCGAGAGACCCTTCAGAGTCTGGAATAGTATCCATCCCCCAGATGGTAGTTAGTGTAGTGCTGGAAGGCATTACACATGCTTCCAGGGGATGTTGATCAACAACACTGGAGTAAACAGAGACCACTGGCATGAAACACAGACTGCGGCCATGAGTCTGCTGACCACACCTCCCATTGGGAGAGAACAGTGAACCAAGAAAGGAGCACTAGTGCAATGGAGGAGCCTGGGCCTGGGGGAGACAATCAACAATTTCTAAATTTGGCCAATTATTCCACTTAGTGTGGGGAAGCCTGTGACTGGAACTGGGGAATCAGTGCAATATACACCAGTCCCGTAATCTTGGGCTCCCAAGAAAAGAAGCATTATGGGACCGACTGATGGGGAATCTACTAAAAATAGAATCGAGGTAATCCAGAATTGTGTATATTTCTTAACCTATACTGATCTCTGATGGTGATTCTGTTTGTATTTTTCAGGATGCAGCGAGAGACTTGTGGCCCATCTAACCCTACCAACCAACTCTAGGCCAATAGCTGAGATTTTCGCAAGAGATGAGCCACCACAGTCATACCGTGAAGAATCCATATGGAGCACCGCAGAGAATGAGGGGATGAAAAAGGGACCCATATCCACAGCCATTCAATCAACACAGGATAAACCAGGGTGTAAGAAATCAATTGTTTTTGACACTAAGACCCCTAAGCACACAACATTAAAGCAGCCTTAATACCCACCCACCACGACTCAGGGAACTGACCAGAAGAGGGGGTGGAAAGATTGTGAGAGCCGTGCTGGGGGAGACTATCCAGAGGCTTGGCACCCCTCAGTAACAATACACTTGGGCCAGGAGAACTGGGCTGAATACTAGGCTATCCATGGTCCCCTGCCACAACGACTGATCCAGACGACCCATGGAGGAGGATATCCAGCTGTGGGGATGAGGAGGGAGGACATTGGACAATTGGGGATATCAACTCATTGTAAAAAATAATAAATAAAAAAAAGTTATTTGTTTGATAAGTGAACTGAAGCCACCTGTCGTCAGGAAATGAGAGGATGAATGAAATGTGCCAGTGATTATCCCAGTGCAATAGAAGGAGGTAAAGGTTTCATTTAGTTTTCTTACCTTTATTTTTCTTCTTTGATTTGTGCTGCAGAGAGGATTGCTGGAATGTCTGAAATTATAGATAGGGAAGAATATTATCTGACACATGGGGTGTGATCCAGAGAACTATCTAGCTATACAAAACTCTCAAGAGCTAAACGATGACTCTAAATTCGGGTCCTTTTCTCCCTGCCATCAATATAGCATGCCACTTAACTTTCTAATCTCCCATGACAAAAGAGGACATGTTATTACTTTCATTTTGCAGGCAGATTTCACATTAGTGAAACTAAGGGCTCTTACTCAAGTGCACACACAAACTACCTTTTTAGAAGTCTATGCTTCCTCATTCAATTCTCATAAAAATCCAAGGGATTTGGTAGGAAAATGATTACTAATCTCTTATTCCCTTACTCTTTAGCTATATAAGCACTTGGATTAATAATTCTTTTCATTCCTAATTCTACCACTATTACTGGGGACTAATCTTCCTATAGATGATATCAGCACCTTGTTTCCTCATGTCTAATTTTTGAAGATATTTACCTACTCAGTCCTCAGCTACCCTCCACCATGCAGATATATTTAATATTTTAAACAAACTACAGACATATTGTTTCTACTATTTATGTTTTATATAGTCTAATCTCAACATTATGTCAATTAAAATGTACTATTGAGGAATATAATTGACTATACCATCAATCTATGTCTGTATTTTCTTTCATTTGATTTCCATGTGTCATCATTACAATGGTTTCTTTGGATTGTACTTCTTATACCGTATCTGCCTAGTTAAATAACAACCCAAGGTAGACCTGGTATCATTTTACTCAATACTAAGTACATGAACCACTTAATATATATGGAGGAAAACTCAATGCCATATGGACTGACCTAACTTTTCATTAATGACTATAAATCATTGGCTTCAGTTAGACCATTAGATAGCATTCCCTGGAATAATAATGATTAAGTATGACTAGCTAGTCAAAGGGGGCAGAGATTAAATGTGTGCTATTAATTTGCACTTAGGACAATAGATTCTTCTATTTTAAAAATATTTTATTTAAGAGAGAAAGTGAGAGAGAATGAAGTTGAATGAATGCGAATGAGAATGGGTATGACATGGTCTCTCGTCACTGCAAATGAACTCCAGATGTATGCACCACTTTGTGCATCTGGCTTTATGTGGGTTCCAGGGAATCTAACGCAGGCTGCTAAAAAAAAAAAAAAAAAAAAAGCAAAAGCTTTTAACTGTTGAGCCATATCCTTAGCCCTTTTCTATTTTTATTTAAAGAACACCTGTAAAGGTCAATTAGGTTTTAAGAAAATTTTTGTTTTTTAAATAAATTAATGTTAGCATTTAATACATATATTTTCTATAATAAATTTATATTATTACTTAACATCTTTTTATAAAGTAGTATTCTATTTATATAACACTTTCCTATTCTGTATGCCATTCTATTGTAGATTATATTATGGAAGTACACCAGTTCTAAAGGGTCAATTTGCTGATAAAAAGTGTAACTCAGGGCTGGAGAGATGGCTCAGTAGTTAAGGTACTTGCCTCCAGTGCCTAAGGCCCCAGGTTCAATTCCCCAATACCCACATAAGTTAGACCCACAAGGTGTTGGCCCTGGTGCACTTTCTCTCTCTCTATCTCTCTGCTTGAAAATGAATAAAAAATATTAAAACTATTGGAAAATTGTTTGAATATGAACTATATCATTTAAAAAAGTATAAATCAGAAATAGTAATAATCCAAGTATCAAAACAATTGAAAGATGCATGGAAATGGTGTGTATATGAACATAAATGCATATAAATGCCTGTGTAGATGTATGTAAGTATATATTATATAGTCTGCATGTCTCTCAACCTTCTGAGAAACTATAGCTATGGAAATTCGCAATTGATTTGTGAGAAAAAGCATAAAAGACAAAAATCATTATGCTGTGTTGAAAATCTTGTGCACATTGTTTCAAAATGGTAACTGAAATAATTCATGCAAGTATGCTTAAGTATAGTTAATATACATGCAGTTATTTCACCTATATTGTTGACTGTAAATTATTGATTTGGTTCCTTCTTTTTGTGTTCCCATGGGTAATAATAACAGCTTTACAACTTATTGTTTTGAAAAGTAGCAAAGATAGCAGTGGTTTGCTTTCTAGGAAGCTATAAGGATAACATCTAGGAGAAACTGGGCTATATAATGCTCCTTCTGAGCTTATGTATTTAGGGTTTGTGTGTGTGTGTGTGTGTGTGTGTGTGTGTGTGTGTGTGTGTGTGTGTGGTTTTTGGGGATCTAAGGTAGAGTCTCACACATGATGGGTGCTCTTCCACTGACTTACAACTCCCATACTTTTTGCATGCTATTCTTAACACCTGACATTTACTTAATATTTTCACCAATCATAGTTTATGAATTCCAGGTTTTCTTTTTACCAATATATTTTTGTTTTTCTCTATATAGTATTTTCATAAAGATCACTATTGCAGTGCATAACTGGTATATTTTAAACGTAGAACATTTAGCCACTCAATACAAATTTATCCACAGTCAACGAAGCAAAGCTTAGATATCTTTTATAAATAGGTAAATATTATAAAGAGATTTACTTAGTTTTTCAAGTGACTTTGCATTTTCTAAACTGATCACATGCTTTAGAAGATGAGAAAAATATGAAAACTATACAGTTAAGTATCTACAGAAAAGTTTTGTAGCAGGCCTGAGACTGCTATTTTAGAAAGGTCTATTTGAAGGTTTGGCTCTAGCTAGCTGCTGGGAACTTGGCGGATAAATAATTTTCTATCTTGATAAGAAGCTGGGACACTGAATACCTGCTTTCCTCTGCTAGTTTGATTGTTGCTGGGCTAAAGATGTTCACTTATTTAATATAAAATCCTTTGCTGGTAAATCTTTAATGGGCCTTGGGGGCAGAAACATGGATTTTGCTGCTGTAGGCGAATGTGCTCTATGTGACCTGTCATGACAAGGAGAACATAGAGAGCCTGCACATGAATTTCTCCATATGTCTGTTCCTTACTGAGCCATATATCCTTAATCAGTCGTTATAGTCACTATACTAAATCTTACTAAGTGGTCAGTAAATTATGCTATATGTGGGAGGTCTTGTGAACCCTTGAAGCAGCCTCAGAATAAAAATTCCTTTAATTTTTTATCTTATGGGAGGAAAGGATTTATTTCAGGATTACAGTTTCAAGGAAAAGTTTCATCATGGTGAGGAAAGCATGGCATGAGCAGGATGCAGGCTCACATCTTGCTGCATATCTAGTTACTCAGAGCTGGGCTAATGTCCTCAAGGTCTGTTCCCAATGGCACATCTCCTTCAGCAAGGTTTCACCTTCCAAAGGCTCAACCAGCTGGGGATTGAGTATGAGGCTTAGTCACAAACACATGAGGCTATGGGGGACACTTTAAATTCAAACTACTACGGTGTCCAATAATCAATTGTTGACTAGAGTCACCTAAAACCACAATTGTCCTCCAGTAATGCAGTTGGGAGTTTGGAAGATAATCACTATATAAAAGATACATTAAGATATGATTTTGTGTATCAGTGGATCCAGCTATGTTCTGCTGGCTATTAGTCAATAAATGTTTCACAAAATCCCAGCCACTGTTTATTTTTTATGTTATCTATCTATCTATCTATCTATCTATCTATCTATTTATTTTGGTTTTTCAAGTTAGGGTCTCCCTTGAGCCCAGGCTGACCTGGAATTTACTATGTAGTCTCAGGGTGGCCTCAATCTCACCCCAGCCATTGTTGGTGGGAGTTGAGCTATTAAAGGCTAGACATCGAGATAATGAACAGTAGCTTGTGAAGATGCCCTGCCCCCAGTCAGCTCTACCTTTTCCTAGACTAATAGCCTAGTCGATACAGAGTTAAATTCCTTATTTGCCACTGAAATATTTTCCCTTTCTGATTCTTAAGAGATTAGGTCTAATTTTTATCATGAATAACAATTATTTTATTACTTGTATTCAGGATAGGGTGAATATGAAGGTGTTTGCAGAAAGCTGGAATTATATGTGAATTTTAAGCAAAACTTACAATGCTTATTGAATAAGTGAGGGTAGTTTGTTATGTGAAGGATGTATTCAAAGTATATTATATGCTTTCATGAAAATAGCTGTATGTATTCCTGTATAATAAAATCACAACAATATATAAAATACAAATATTAAAAAATTTGTTCCATTTCAAAGAATTTTTGAAAGTTATTGTCTTAAAAACCCTATCTTTATCTTTTTATTATTTATTGATTTTTTAAAATAAAAAGTTGTATTCTTATATCCTTTCTCCCCTGCCCCAACTCTGATGAAGGTCTTCTTCAGTAGGGTTTCTGATATTCATCTTTTTGGAGCAAGAGACTTCAGTCCATCTCTGAGAGGCAGGGGATGGGGTTGAATGGTGCCTCAGGCTATTCCCACCAACCCTGAGGCTCTTACAATTTTTCTAACTTCTCTTCCAAAAGTTCTCTGAGCCTGATTTAGTGTTATATTCTCTGTAGTCTCTGGATCTCTGTTCTGATGAGGTTTGAGTGACCACAGTGTCAGTCGCCATCTTCCTGGATCTGGTTTTCAGGGTTTGTGTCACTGCTTCCTCTACAATGATTTCTGGGCCCTGGCAGATGAGGGGGAGGTGAAACATCTCATAGTAGATAGTCTGCTCTCTATTTTTGATGTATTGATGCATCCTGGTTCTCCCCAGTATTCTCTACCATCTCTCATGGCTACATCATGAAGAAGTTATATCAGAACCATCTTCAAATATATATGTCACCTTAGCACCACTCCTGTCTAATCCATCATCCTCTCTTGCTTCATTTTCTGAAATACATCCTCACTATTGTCTCTGCTTCTGCTCTCACCCTCTCTTTTTCTTACACATGACCAAGAATGAGGCTATTTTATGCTTTGAATCATGTAAATCCTACATGGAAAACTTTCTAATGTCTTCTCATATCACTGTGAATACATATCCTTATGCTTTCACTGATCTTGAAGGTCCTACATAATCTAGCTACTTACCTTTGTGTATTGTTCTATTTGCTAAATTCATTCCAATCTAATTCTAGATCTTGCTAAAGTGCAGCTTTCTCTCACAGACTTTACTCATGCTGTTTCCTTTATCTGAATGTTGTTTGCCAAGAAACCATTGACCTACTTTCTTACCTCATGTAGGTCATAATTCAAATGTCTATTTAAATACTGTCCCCAAGAATTTTAATATAAAATTATTAACCCAGGTACCCTCAATACTCCTTGCTCTCTTCCCCTCCTTTATTTTCCTCCTTAGCCTTAACATTGTCCAATATGTTTATATTCCTTATTTACAGCACATACTTTTTCTTCTTTGGTTGCTCCAGATAGGGTCTCACTGTAGCCCAGAGTGATCTACATTCACTATGTAATCTCAAACTCATGGTGACCCTCCTACGTCAGCCTCCCAAGAGCTGGGATTCAAGGCATGCACCACCATGCCTGGTACAAACTCTGAACTTTTTTAAGCAGGGAAATTCTGTCTGTTTTATACACTGCTGTATCTTTTGCCTGGAAGAAGACCTAATACAGAGAAATAACTGGCAAATACTCTTGAGCGAATGAGTAATGAACAAAGAACATATGATATAATCTTGAATACCTGGTGAATTTAATCTAAAAAGGTTATTGGGTAGTGGTTAGGGAAAAAACAATCATCTTTTCTCCAGTAATCTATGTACCACATTGAAATTTCTATTCTGCAATAGGATACTTGAGGGAATAAGAATAAATTCCTTTTTATATAATCTCCTTTAGCATTATTTACACTGACATAGCCTTAGTATATTTAACAGTTTAAATTCAAGGTATATCTGGTGAAATTACATTAAACCTTTGTCAAAAGGTATTTATGCTAATAAATATATGATGAATATTATGAATAGATGTGTTGAAATCATAATTCTATTCATAAAAATAGAATGTTAAAATAAAAGGCTATTATGAATGTATTGTTAATCCTCCTCTTAGCCATGGTGATGCATGCAATGATATTCTGTTTGGCTATAAAAAAATCCCTTTTATAGGAATTTGCCAGAAAAGATCATTTGTCTGTCATTTTGCCCACAGATGGTCTGTTCAAAGTGTTGAAACTCCATTCTCCCTTCTTTTCGATGGAAAAGTGGGGGTCGGGGAGCTGTAATTTGGGTCATTCTTATACTGAAAATTTCAGAAACACTTATTTTAATTGTAGAAGAAAATGTCAGATTCTGTGTTGCATTTTGAAAGCTCAGCTACTATTAAATTCTTCTCAAGTTGAAAATTACTGCACTTATAGAAAAATTTGCAATCAAAATGCTCTCTTGTTGCACTAAAGTTACTTTCTTTCACTGTAATTTTCTACAAAGTTCCAAGATTTCTTTAGTAGCTAGTCTAACCAGTATCTTCTTTCTTCTTCATAAGAAAAGAAGGTGCTTAGCAATTTGGAACACTTGAAATAAATGACAACTGTTTCTAATATATTTAATTTTTAAGTAAAAATATTTGATATTTTAAATATTTCACAAGGAAAATATTTCTCTTGCAATCTAATTATTGTATGTTGGCAGTAAAAAGTATAAATATGAGAAACTGTAGTATGTACTTATAGTACTAAATATTACATCAAGAAATATTCTAGTAATAAAAAATAGCCTACAATGACTGACTGATGCTCATAACCCATAGCCCTATGGTTAATTCCAGTAACCCCAGTTAGGAGAGTCCTCAGGGGAATGGAGGCATGGTGGTATACACATTAGAGCCATATTAACACTTGGCTGAATCAATGTTTCATAGAGAGAGTTAGATGTTATAACAGGTTATGAAGGAAAAAGTAGGTGATTGAGTCATTCAGGGTCCTTTTTACATGAGTATTTCTATTCTTATGCCATGGTAAGACAGGTAGGAAGAGTGATTAATGGGTCCATATTTGGGAAGGCTAGCAAGAATTAATTACTTCCCCTTTAAATGCAAACCATTATCCATAGAACATAATAATTATCATTTACTGAAGGCTTATGTGTTAGGCACTGTTTTGGGTACCTTTTATAGGTTATTAATTTTAATCTTTACATAAATCTGTAAAGTAGTTATCATTAAGCTTCATAGGAAGAGACTACGACATGCACTACTGCCCCCAAGTAAATATTCATAGTAACAATGTGAGGGAGAATAAAAAAAAATGCTTCTGACATGAGACATCCATTTATGAATGTTTCCCATGACATATGATGGAAGTCCATTGTTATATGGAAAAAGAAGGGTTCTAAATGAAAAAGATTTCAGTAATAGTAATTCATATAATGTAAATGTAAATAATTTAAACCAGTAATATCAATCCCCATTTTATGCTTTATCAATTTAATTGGAAACTTGCAATCCCCTGTGGGTCAGAAAGAATGAATTTCAAGGGATTTTTTGGAACCCACTTATAATAATACCATGATAGGAAGGCTCATGTTAACATCTTAACTTTTTTAAGTGAAATAGAAATTAAGGTATTAAAAGTCCTAAGGTTCATCCTTACAAGACACAGATGGGATTGTAATCATATTTTATCCTAAAACTATTAACAGTGCTAAGTGAACTCGGTGTAAAAACAAAAACAAAAAAAAAAAACCCTATTCCAATACTGGTGAGTAAATCATGAATCAAAATAAGATAAGCCTAAATTTGTGCTACTTTTTTACCCTGGAGTTCATTCATTGTTAAGCATTTTTTAAAAATCAGAGATACTACTAATTATTAAGCAAAATACTGCAATTACTTAATTCATTTCTTACTATGTGTTTTTTACATACTATAGCACTCTCTATGAAGGCAATAACCATCTGCTTTGGTCACTACTATATACTTTACTCTTCACACAGTACCTGAGATCCAATTATCTATTGAAAGAATGAACCAAATAGTTGCTGATGTATGAGACATTGTTATGGAACCAAGTTTCAGTATCTCACATGAAATCTGTCAGTACATCCTGTACACATATCCTCAAAATATGTCCAGAGTCTAATTCTTCTATTCACTTCCACTTTAGCATACAGGGTTAAGTCACCTTCATACCTTACTTGAACTTATCTCTACACTTCCACTCTTATCTTGTGGCCTTTTCAATCTATTCTCTATATACTAGCTAAAGTGTTATAATACTCATTTTTCATTAGGAATAGAATGCACCATGCCATTGAAACAATACTGTAGTAGGAAACAGGAGATCTGACTTTCAATTCTTCATTATTCTAGTCATTATTCCAGCTCTAAGAATCTTGTCTTAGAATAAAGATTTGAACCAGATTCTTTTAGGATATTAAAGACTACTTATATAAGCTTCACTTAAAAGTGAATGTCTGAATAAAATACAGTTACTTAATCAACAATGTAAAATGAATTATCTAGGTTCTATTTAGGAATTATAGACACATGTATTCAGTGTTGGTTTTAATACCAAAAGGTAGATTATTCTTTGAGAAAGCACTCTGTTTAAGCTTCACCATATATGGAATTATCTGATCACCAGCCATATTAAGTATAGCTATTTTTGGGTGTCTGAGTGATGTGTACAATTAACATGGATTGTGCACTTGAGACAGGAGAGGAAAGTCTTTAATAGGTACAAAGTAGAACTAGGGCAGCTCCTGCTCCTGAAACTTCTCTGTGACAGAAACTATTGACATCTAGGCATTAGAAAAAAAACAGCATTGGCTTGTCAGTCTTCAGTGACAAATAAATGTTAATGATCAGAAAAAAAGGGAGAGAAAAAGAGTTGCTGCCTATAGGCTAATGAAAGAAAATAAATTATATATAAAGAGAAAAATAATATAGAAAGAACCACTTCTAACATAAAATGAACAAAATCTAAGAATCTCAAATGTTATAGTCTGATGATATTTTGTGAACAATGGCATGTCTAAATCATAATTATTGACAATTTTTTCTAGCTATTGATTTAAAGGATGCATTTGGAAAATAATCTAATATCAAATACCTTTTACTGATTTTTATTTTCAGATTTGATACTTGGATGATAATGTATATTTTTGTCCATCATGAAATTCTGTCTGTCAGTGGATTTTGTCTCAAGAAGGCTATCTTTTACCTAAATATTTTTATGGATAAAAACATGTTCATGGGAGCTAAGGAAATAGTTAAGTGGAGTAAGTGCTTGGCATGCAAGTGTGACAACCTGAGTCTGTGTTATCAGAACCCACATAACGTTGGATGGGATAGTGCAGGCACCTGTAATTCCAGTGTAAGTACTATGAGATGGTAGATGGAGACAGAAGAACACATAGAAGTTTGCAGGCCAGCTTGTTGTACACATTTGTGTACAAGAGGGACCCTTCCTCAAACAAGATTGAAGGTGAGGACTGACAGCAGAATGTGTCCTCTGACCACCATATGTACAGTGTGTCAAAAATCCCATGGGACTTGCACACCCACAGTCATAAACACATACATATATGTCATATATATACAAAACTAAAAATGTATGTTTATATCAAGTACTTACATTTTAGGTTTAAATTCAATCAAAAGAATATTTATTACTGGGTGTGATGGCACATGCCTTTAATTCCAGCACTTGGGAGGCAGAGGTAGGAGACTGGCCATGAGTTCAAGGCCACCCTCAGATGACATAGTGAATTCCAGGTTAGCCTGGACTAGTTTTACCCTACCTTGAAACCCCCCCCCCCAAATTACATTTGTTTATTTACTGACCATTTTTATAAATGTATATAATGTATTTTGGTGATAATCCCTACCCATTACCTTCTTTGAACCTCTTCCCCATCTCCTGAACTCCTTATTCCTCTCAACTAGTCTCTTCTATTTTGATATTTTGAGGTCTTTTTTTTTCTTGGGTGTGGGTATGACCCACTGAGTTTAATTAGGGTCGCCTGCATGGGCATACATAGATCCTACTGGTGGCTACAGCACTGTAGAAAATGTCTTCCAGTCCCCTGGCTATTATTAATTGTCTATAAGTTCGCAGGGAGGAATGGATTTTTGATGGGCCCAGTATTATGTGGGTCTTGTGTAGTGTAAGGCAGTCACTGTCTGGTCATGAATTCAATGGTCACATCATGCCTGAATATTTAAATTTTTTGATTTTATATATTAAACAAGTGGTTAAAGGCACTTGCTTCCACAGCCTGATGGCCCAGGTTTGATTCCTCAGTTCCCACATAAAGCCAGATGCACAAAGGAGAACATGCATTTGGAGTTCATTTGATGTAGCTAGGAAGCCCTGGCACACCCATACTCTCCCTCCCCCTCTCTCTTCTCTGTCTTCCCCTTTCTTATTGTCCTCTCCAACTAAATATATAAATAAATATTTACAAAATATATACTAGAAAAAAATTGCCTCTTTAATAGATGGTTTGGGGGAACAGGATTTCCATACACAGAAATATGAAACTAAGATTCATATCTTTCATCTTGCACAAAAATCAACTCAAAATGCACCAAAGAATGTAAGAATTGTGGGATTGATGACTTAAGTTTATAATCCCAGCTCTTGGGAAGTTGAGGTAGGAGGGTCACTATAAGTTTGAGGCCAGCCTAGAGCTACAGAGTGAGTTCCAGGTAAGCCTGGTCTAGAATGAGACCCTACTCCAAACAAAGAAAAAGAAAGAAATTTTGACAAGGATGTAGGAAAGAACACTTGTTCACCACTAGTGGGAATGTAACCTTGTGCAACTGCTCTGAGAGCTAGTATGGAGATTCTTCAAAGCTAAAATCAGACCTAGTTATACCACTCTTTTTTTTTTTTTGAAGGACTCTAAGTCAACAAATTAGAGATGCTTGGATATCCATGCTTTTTAAAATTACCTTATCCACAATAGCCAGAAACAGAACAAACCTAAATACACATCAATTGGTAGATGGATAAAGAAAATATTAAACTGACCAGAATGGCTAAATATATTTATTAGAGATAATATAACACCTCAATGTTGGCAGTTATATCCTAAAACACAAGAAATGTCAGGATGTTAGGAAAGGAATTAAACAGATTTCTGAACACCTACTCAAAATCTGTTAAACTAGCTAAAATCACATTATGAAAGTATACCAGTATGCTATATGAATGCAAATCAGATTTTACTTTTTCTGGCATCCCAGCATGCAAATTTATCTGTGTATGGATTTAGTATATCAGCCTTAATGAGAGAACATGTCATTTGCATATTACATTAAGGAAAAAGTCTTAAAAGACTGAAAGATTCAGTGCAATCCAAGTATTCTTTCTCTTTATAAAAGGCTCCTCACTACATATGAATTTCATACACATACACACACATACTTCTGTCTTGATTATATGTGCTCTCAGGTCAGATATGGGCATTGGCAGCTAGCAACTTCTACATTTTTATACAGAGAATAGAGTTTGGCATTATGTACTTATTGGGATCTCTGTAATGAGATGGTTAAGATGGCAAGAAAGCAAGGGCTGTGTGCAACTAAAGATATGAATTTCAATGGAAGAGGTGCTGTGGGGGATTGTAAAAGGACTCATATTGCAGCCCTCTGAGACTAGTTTTGGACATGCATGTCAATGATACTGAGAAAAGGTATTGAATTTCCTGTCTATATTCATTATTTATTATCTATCACATTCTTATTGAGAACATACAAGGCCCTTATATTAATAAGAACCTCTAATGTTGATATGATTTTGCTATCAGATTCATAGTTCATTTCTCTAAATCTGTACATGAAATTTTTAGACTACATAGAGCTGGTATTATAGCTGATATAGCAGCCTATGAAACTTAATGGACAATTTTCATAATCTCCTACTTAAAAATAGTCATGCTAACCAAAAGAAAAATTAGCAGAAATTAATATTACTGGCTCATCATGAAGGTAATTAAATTACATATTGTTACTGATCCTGTGCTTTCAGGAACATATAAAGATAATTTATTTTAAGTCAAATATATATGGACAGATTAAAATGAAACAATTCCCACAAAATATAGGTAAATCACATAAGTGTATGTTGTTTGGCTTCTAATATGCAAGCAAATTAAGTACAACATTCTATAGTCCCAACATATATCTGGCTACAAATGACTGTAGAGCATGTTTTCCTAACTCAATAGAAATACTAACAAATAAAAAGAGAAATCTGAATAAAAATCATTGCAGGGAGGGGGCAAAGCAAGATGGCAACTCTCTGTCAAGGTTTGAGAATCTAGCTGGGATCCAGACCCAGGACCCCAGCTGGCCTGACCCAAGGCACAGCCCCTCCCCAGTTCCCTCAAAAGCCCAGCCCAGGTTCCCGAAGGCTCTCTGCTCTGTACAGGAACGGAGAGCCGCCCCCTCCTCCAGCCCAAGCTCCAGCCATCATCCATTGTCTCCTCCAAGCCAGTCCTGACCTGAGCCCTTGCCGCTCAGCTCACACACTTCCCTCCCACGGCCGCTTCCCTCCTGCACAGCACCCAATCCACTGGTGCACTTGCCCCCAACCCATCCTCACACACACAGCAAGACGCCTGGTTCCCAGAACCCCACAATTACTGCAGGCACCACCAGGTGGGGCTAGCCCTCTGGCAGGGCTCAGGCGGCCTGAGACTACCAGGCAGGCAGTCCCCTGTCTTGGGTGGCTCCCAGGTGGCCGGTGAATACCAGGCAGGAAGTCCCCAGTCTCGGGTGGTTCCCAGGTGGCCATGACTACCAGGCAGGCAGAGGCCTGAACCAGGCGGATTCCCAGACACCCCATGACTACTGGGCAGGCAGTACCCTGCACCAGGTGGGTCCCAGGCACCCAGTGCCTAATGCCAGGCAATGCCCTGCACCAGGCGGATCCCCAGCGACCCATAACTAGCGGGGCTTGAGTCCTACTCCTCTACATGGGCATGGGCAGAAAGCAACGAAAAAAGACCACAGAAATAAAACATAGAACTCCTTCCCACTCAGGGCCCCAAGTCCCATCATGGAACAGGAAAGTGACAAAGAAGTGGAGATAGTAAAAATACAATGCCAAGGAGCGAATAATATCACTCCTGACCACAACTGTAACACAAACATGAAGCAGTTAATGGCTGAAATGGAAACAATGAAAAAAGACATAAATGATATGAAGCACACCAAGACAAACATAGACTTCAGCTGAATTTAATGGAGAGAAATATGAACGATTTCAGAAACATATTAAGTGAATTGAAGGTGAACCAACTACGGGAAGAGCTAGACAACCAATTGATTAAATTTGATGACGACTTAAGAAAACTTAAATGTGATTTTCAGGAATCCCTAGCAAAAACAAAAACAGACTAGAAATTGGATCTCACCAAAGAATTGGAGACTATAAACAAAATTATAGCAGAAACCAAAATTGAAATGGAGTTGTTAAAAACCTCCCTTGAATCAATCAGTCCCAGAGTTGACAATCTGGAGGACAGACTCTCAGATATTGAGGACAAGACAGAAGGAATTAATAAGGATGTCATAGGTTTCAATAAATTCAAGAAACCAAGTGAGCAAAATCTGATGGATCTATGGGATACCATAAAGAGGCCCAATATTAGAATCATGAGGATCCCAGAGGGAGAAGAAGCCCAGGCTAAGG